>VWZX01005509.1:862060-903646 GCA_013399015.1 Galbula dea
GTGTGTGTGTGTGTATTTTGGGGGTTTTTTTGTTGTGGTTTTTGGTTGGTTGGTTGGTTTGGGATTTTTTACTGGATTCTACACTGCTAATCTTCTGGGAATTTAGTGATTATCACACCCAAATTAGATATCAAGTGTACCATTCCAGAAAGCATTATCAACTTCTGTCATCAAGCTAAAGAGGAGTTATGTCTAGCATGTTGGTTTTGGTTTTTTTTTTCAATGGACAAATGAGGCATTTCTAGTTTCAAATCCTACTGCAGCCACCAACACTAGAAAGTGAGGAGGGACTTTCGGTGAACATCTCCAGGCAGCAGAACAGAGATACTTCTGGGGTGTGTTGTGCTTTTCCCAGCATTTATGCTTACTAGAAACACAATGAAAAACCATTGTGATTAAAGATGTTCATTACCAGTGTTTTGTGTTCTTGATCTGTATATAACTCATCAAAGAAATTATATAACTTTCCCTTGCTGACCTGAAATAAATAGCAATATCTAGGGTACGGATAGAGCGATGTATTCCCCTGTAAATGTAATATTTATTCCAGGAAGCTTATAGAGTTTTATGGTTTCCAGCAGGGGTACCCAAACAATGCCTCCAGCTATATGAGGCTCACTAGACCAATTTGTCCATCCTCTGTTCTGTGTCTTGCTGCTCCCTTTCTCAGGAGCCCCTCCAATGCTGGCAAGGAATATGCTATAGCCCTTATGAATTGTTCTGACAGTGACAACCCACTCCTGGCTAGTCTTTTCCCCATGAGCCCTTCAGGAATGGGCAAAGGCTTCACTTTGTAAATGTGCTATAAAGTTAACACTCAAAGTCTAGACCTGCTGCTCATGTGCAGATCAACTTACCCTACAGTATATGTGCTGTAAATCTGATCACTTGATAAAGAACTTGATCAAGCTAGGGCTAACTGCTGTCACAGAAAAACTGGATGAGTACTCCTGGCTTAGGAAGTGAATTAAAGCCGAGCTTTCTAGGAATATATTTACTATCCTCATTTTCCATCTTAAAATGAAAGTTCTAATGTACTGTTGGAAATTAAAAAAACTACTTAAGAATTAATTATATTAAATTCTTAAAACATTAAATGCAATAAAGCTCACTTGCAATAGAAATGAAGATTTTAAACAGTGAAATTAATAAACGTCAAAACCTGAATTTGAAGTAAAACATTTATAATTGATACAGAACTTCTTGACCTGTTGGCTTGCTAAAGTTTTCTTGCAAAAATTCCAAGATTATAATCCAAAATTTGAAGGGATCCTCCTCAATCTTGAAAATACTCCAGGTATGTAAGAACTTTATCATATCCAGGCATAATTGGAATCAATAGAAAAGTTCTTGATTTTTATTTTTTCTTTTATCACAGTAAAATGAATAATTAAATAAATCTTTTTAACCATTATTTGGGGTTTCAGTGGGCTTTATGTTTTTGGTGTAAAGGCAATCTAAAGGTTATTTCTGAGTTACAATACCAATGTTTGCAATTTGCTTTGGCTTTTACCTTCTTAAGGGTAAGGGTATTAAGCAAAGGACAATTTCAAATATGTTCTTCCTACAGTAATATNCCCTTTTCTGACCCTAAATCTGCCAATGGTTTCATCATGAGCATGTAAACTGGACACACAAAACATTAATGTTCTTTGGGTTTTTTGTTGGGGTTTTTTTGTTGTTTTTTTTTTTTTACCTAGGCATTTGTTTAATCTCAGGGGGTTGTTTTGTGGTCTAAACTATTTTCATAGTTCTAGTGCATAGTTCTGTCATTCATTTTTCTGGATTTTTAGAGAACTGTAGAGTATTTGAACATGAAGTGACCAAATATTAGTGAAAGTCCTACAGTAGATATTTCAGTAAATGGAACTTGTTTAAGTGCAAGTAGGAAAAAGAGTTCTGTATTTCACTAATTTTTTCTCTTTTCAATTAATTATACTGTTTAAAGATGCAGGGTATTGAACATTTTATAAGATATTCAGAAGTCTATCTATAAGGTATAACATAGTTTGGATACTGTAAGTTAGATTGAATTCTGAAGCAAATGAAAAAGCACAGGTTCTTACAATAAGATAAAAATGTAATTTGTATAAAAGAGCATCAATACAAACATTGATCTTCTGTCTTTTTATAGTCTAGTAATTGCTGAGGAAAAGTATCTTCCCATTTGGATTACAGCTTTCACGGGCATACTGTAGTCAATGGAACAGGGTAATGACTTAATCTGCCTAAAGAATTATTGCATTTTAAGTTTTCTGAGATGTTAGATATTTACCCACGTGGTATAAACCATGAAATTCAAATTAAACTATGAAAGTGATGTGATTCAATTCTCCACTACCTTCTGATGGACACAGTTCCAAGAACAATGGTCCATGTAAAGAAAGAAGTAAGATAATATCACAGTTTAGCTCAAGTTATGTGCTTCCTGCTGGAATGCTTGGGTAACATTCTGATGAACATTAATAAAGTGAGAATTGCATAGTGACTTATTCACTTTGATCTAAAGGACAAGTAGAAAAAAATAATGGGTTTTTGAATGGATCATCTTGTGAAATCCCATATACTACCTAAATTTTCTGTCTACCTAAGTAGTGCAGACTACTTTTTTTTTTTTCTTTTCCTATTATAAGCTATGGTCCGTTTGGACTTGTCCCACAGCCTTTTCTCTTGATAGTGTTTGCTTAGTACAATCCTGTAGCTCTGCTTCTGTGTATTTGCCAGACACTGTACTAATTCTATCTTATTTTTCCCTTAGCATCATAATCCTTAGGGCATGGTTTAAGTGCTAAGAAGCTCTTATGAGTTTTTTGTTGTTGTTGTTGATGATGGGGAAAACTATTTGTGAAGACGCAGGAGAACTAAATAGTTTAAAAATAGAATTACTCTTGAAAACAATGCAAGCTGAAATTTAGGAGAAAGTGAATGATTTAGATAGATTAACAGAGACAAACTTAGGAAGTATATGTATGCATCATGAGACCCATTGATATGTGTGAGTGAATGGGAAAACTAAAAGTTTACAATATGATTGGACTGGAAAATAAAAGCATATGAGTTGGGGTCTGGAGATGTGTAACCCCTATATAACCCTCCATAAGTGTCTCGGATACCAGTGTTATAGTAACTTGAGTAACTTGCCTGAAAGATAGCTGTAGAATGTTAGGCGTTCAATAGAAGGTAATGAAAATGATCAGATGTCTAGAAAATTTCCCACTTCACAAAAAGAAGAGTTAAATAAAAGATGCTTGATATATTTTTGTTAACCAGCAGGAAAAGCATTGGTTGGATAGGAGGCAATGCATTTGTGAGTAATTAAATAGTATCTATTAACAAGGACGTAGAAGAATCATCCACATCTTTCTGTACTGATGAATAGCTGAACAGCAGAATGGAATTAGAAAAACAAAACCAATATCCAGAAACAGTTGGGGAATAAGTAAAAACCAAAATAATGCCTACCAGAGAAAATTCTTGAAGAAAGGTGAAAATAATGTATATTGCTGGCAAGAAAAAGAATCTGTAACTGTCTAGTGAAAGGAGACAGAATTGTCTCTCTGATGATTGTGGTATGTGCAATGAAGAAATGGAAAGAAATTGAAAAAAAGCAGAGGCTAAGTACTAGGAAAAGCTGCAATGGAGCCGGAGAAAAGCCTTCGAAATTTGGTTACAGAACCTTTACATTGAAACGGACTTGAGCCAGCAAAGGTCAGTGTGTAAGGGAGAGGGAATTCGGAACTGACCACTTAAGTGGCTGAAACATTACAGAAAGAAGTTTTGAGGAATTATTTATAGTTCCTATCTTGTTTGGCTAAGCAATGAATAGGAACAGGAATGCTCTTTGCAGACTGTAGAAATGCAGTAAATATTGGTAAAAAAATTGAAAGATTAAAAGGTTTTATTCACCTTTGTTGCAGTCTGCCAAACTGTAATTTACATCCCCAATAGATTTTCTTTCTTTTTTTGTGTGTTTTTTTGGGGTTTTTTTGTGGGGGGGTTTTTTTGGTGTTTTTTGTTGTTGTTGTTTGGGTTTAAAAAAAAAAAATTAGAAGTGACCTCTGTTGAGGTGTTAGGTGTCATCAGTTGGAGTGGACAAAAGGTTCAGTATTTTCTATATTTTTTATTTTTTATATTTCTATATAATTTTCTGTATCAGAAACAATAGCATGATTTTATATCAAAGCTGGGTTTTGTAGCTTTGGGTAAGTGTAGAAAATTTATGCCCAGATATGGTGAAGTGGTGAAATTTATATAATGTTTTATCTGCATAAAAGTAGTGCTGTTTTTGTTATAGTGTTTGTTATAACTCCTCAGATATTCCAGTCTAGTTTAATCTATCCCTAATAATCATGACACACTGAAAAAAATGAGTTTTGTTATCAAAGGATGTCATAGTTTCTGTTATGCCCATTTCAAGCTTTCTACTTTGTCTGTGTGAAGATGGAAATGTAGAGATAAAAACACACAAACCATCAAAAAAACCCCAAGACCCAACAATGAACAGTATTCAACAAAAAAAATCAGGACCTCTTGCTGCATGTCAACAAACTGATCTGAAACTGTATAGCTGGTAAAATGCAGTGGAATCTTTTTTGTTTGTGCTTTCAGATGTCTCTTTTTTTTTTTTTTGGCGGGGGGGGGGGGGGGGGGGGGGGGGGGGGAGGCGGTGCTGTGTGTGTGTTTTGTTTGGTTTGAGGGTTTTATGGGTTTTGGTTGGTGGGGTTTTTTGTTAGAATCAGGGTTTTTTCTAAATATACTGTGACCTGAAGGTCAGAATGATTTACGTATCTATTTTGGACATTCTAATGTTGCCAGTGTGTTTTCAGCTGGGCCAAACCTGAGTAGGTCTGTGGTTCCTTTTTTAACATCAAAATGAAGAAGTTTATCATAGGACAGCCAGCCAGATGGTTTGGTATTTTAAAGGTGAACAATATAGGTCTTAATTAGCTCATGTAATCTTTTAGTTAGAGAAAACTGTATCAGCTACTCACTGGAAAGGCTTTTTTTTTTTTTATGCCCCCTCCCCCCTCACGTTTTTTAGTAATGCATAAAACATTAATATAATAGCAGATGTGGCATAGATTGTCATTTTAGAAAGGAAACCAAGTCACAGACAATTCTACTGATTGCATTCCAATTATAATATGACTTCCTGTAGTTTTGCATTGATGCACCATTTGTTTCAGGCACGTGCTGATAAACAACATGCACAATAAATGACCCTTTAGAAAGGGCAATTGCAAGACTCAAGTTTGGAACTTTTGCTCATACCAAAGGCATTTATTTTGCCAAGTCTGTAGCATTAGGCCAGAAAGAATGTATTTCATTATATAGAGACCAGACTTATTGGGAACAGACCCTGGTAAACTTTGAAATGCTTTCTTTCAAATTATATTCAGATTTTAAGTCTTTGTTGATTATGATAGAGATCAGCCATTGTCAAGCACTGAGGAGACAAATGAAAGACTGGACTTTTGTCTATTTTCTTACTAAACTTAGAAGAACCTTCAGCTTCTTTTGTGTTTTGGTGCTTACTGCTAACAAAGATGAGAAAGCTTATTTGACCCTGAGTTGTATATCAGTTCAGAAATCTCAAGAGAATATTATTTCCTGTAACATTTCCAGTGCTTCCTGGTATTTGCCAAAGTGGAAGTATCACAACAGTATCTTTTCCTATAGTGTTTTGGTACTTTTAGATTCTGGTTTTTGCATGACTAAAATAGTGCAGAGACAATCAGGTATTTCTTCCTTTATGTCTGAATTACTTGAAGAAATTTGCAGAGTTTGTGCAGGATGTGAAAAAAAAAAAGAGGCAAGATTTACTGTGACAGGTAATACCTTTCATTAGAAGAGCTGATGTAGAAGAAACAAATGTTTCAACTTTTCGGACATATGCCCTTCTTCAGGTCTGCCAAGCCACAAAATTTACCTGTTTGATCAACTGACAAAAAGCAAATAAAATAGACAAGGTCTGGGAGGATAAACAAGCCAAGAAGGGCATGTATGCCCAAAAGCTTGTCTATCTATTTTCTCCACATTAGTTGCTCTAATAAAAGGTATTACATCTTACTACAAGTTATATCTTGCCTAGATCTTTAACAGTGAAATCTGCAACCACACTACCGTTACAACAGGCAATGCTGACGTTTAAGATCAAACCTGATTGTTTCTCTCTGCTACTTCTCCTGCCCTTAATTTTACCTGATTCATTGTTCCCTAGTTTTCTATTCTAATTCTGATGTTCTCAGTATTCTGATGTATACTACATCTTAGCAGCCTTGCAGTATCTCTTAGACATGTTTCACAGTGGAAATGGGACCATTGGCTTAAGTGGCTCTTTATATAGCATGATCCCAGACTAGAAATTAAGGAAATATGATCTCCTGACTAATGTCTAAGATGAGCTGTATGTGGCCTTAAGGGTATTGTTCTTTCTTTTTTTATATCTAACTATTGGATTTACAGGATCTTAATAAATGGCATCAGACGGGTAGTGAAAATAACTTTTAGGGTTTTAGTGTCTTTATGGGTGATACTGGAAATGTTGTTTGTTTGTTTGTTTGTTTTTCACTGTTTGTCTTTAGAGTTTAAACTGTGTATTTAGATTAAAACCAGTATAATTTCTATTAAAAAAAAATAAAAAGGGCATAGTAGAGAAACTAGATTAATGGATTATTATTATAAAAGATCAGCTAGCAGCATGGAAGGAGAGTACCAAACTCCTCTTTTACCTGTCACCATCTCCACTTGGAAAGTAAATCAACTGCAGATTGATACATTCTGCAGTTGCCACTCTTTACTCAACATTTACAGTTTCGGGTACCGTTGATAATATATAAAGGCAGTTATGTTTGGTTTGTTTGTTTGGGTCTTTTGTGGGGATTTTTTTGTGTGTTTTTCTTACTTGAAAGAGGCAGCAGAATTTGTAATTTTTTTCCTCCCAAAAAAAGACGGACATTCTTCTGTGTATATCACTGGTATATAGTTAAATGCAGTTTGGAAAATGAAGAAAAGAAAATCAAATTGTTTTCTGTTTAGTAGCAAAAATTTCTTATTCAAAGAAAATAAGAAATGTCTTGGTAAATTTCTGATATAGGGTTGGTTTTGTTTGTTTTTTTTTTTTTAAAGTTAAACTTGCTATCAGACAGCAAACCAAGACAGAAAGGAATGCTTTATAGAAATAGTATGCACTATTGAAAAGTCAGAAGTAGAAAAATTGTTTTATTGACATTTCCGTACTGTTTACGTGTGTTAAGTCTCATGGGCTACCTCTTGGCTATCAGTCCTGGTTCAGTAGCAGATATTCCTTTTAAATGATGTTCAGATCATTTTATCCTTAGGACCAGAGTCTTAATTCCACATTTAGAAGGAAAAAAATGTCCACTTCCTGCCAAAAATAATTGGAAACCTTTCTGCTTTACTGAGTCGAGATAGAGTACTACTGAGCACAGTACTGAAAAGTCTTTAAAGTGTACACCCCATCCTCTTTACTCTTTTAATCCTTGTGTTTCCTCTCTGACATTATTTCTTTAGGAGTTGTCAAGGTTTTAATGGAAGTCTTTTCTTTAGAAAAGAATGAAAGATTCTTAATCCTGATCTAACTAATTTACAGCCCTATTCTGTGCACTGTTGCAGATCTCTGTGTAGTTTTCAAAACTTGTGATGCTTGCTGATTTCAATAATTGATAGAGTTTTTCCTGTTAGAGTATTTAGAAGTCAGACTAAAATATATTATGCACAACTTTGTCCTATGATGACAGTGTAGCAAAGCAGGGATGCAGCAATGCCTCCTGCAATATATATTAGAGGTGCATTTGGCTTGCAAATAGTAATCAGGAATATCGCATTACATGATTATTTCAGGCATATGTATATTTAATATATTTTAAGAAAGCATCAAGTAATAACAAGTAATATTTTGTTTCCAAGGGTCTCTTCATTATTCCTTTGTGACAGCTTGTATCAGTATGTGTATGTACAAATAAAAGAAAGATGGAAAATAAGTTAGAAGAGATGGAGAACTAATGATTCAAGAAATCACATAGCATCAGATAATTCTATTTTGAAATCACAGCAGTAGCACCCAGAGGCATAAACTTCCCAAATTGTTAGTAAAAAACCCCTTTGATATATCCAGTTCTACAAAAGCCTGAAGACACTCTTTTTTTATTAGTGCCTAATGTTTCCTGAAAGAAATATTTGGCAGACATTAATATATGTATATACCTGTTTAATTTTATAGTCCAGTTTTATTGACACTTATTTACTGATGCTTCATGTTGCTACTTGGCTTTAATGCTTGGTGTTATCTTTACAGCTTTTGAGTATTTTAGGATTCTCTAACAGTTTTGTGTGTGTAATTCAGACAAGCAATTTAATCCTGTCTTCGAGATAGTCTTTTACTTTCACCTTTCCATGCACCTTGTGAGGTACCCCTTTCCTACCTACTGGGCTTAGTAAAGTGAAAGCCTGGGAAGCCAATATCCACACTTCTCAGACAGGTCTTTAAGGTTTCTAGTGGGATTTCTCTTCAGCTGTAGATGGTTACACTAAACTCCCTCCCCTTTCTTTCCTCAAGTCCCATGGCACAACAATGGATTAGTTTGTATTTCGACAAAACATTCCTCATAAGCTTTTTCAGCCTTTTCTCTGTCATTGCATTTGTGCAGAAATATGTAGTCTAAGATTTTTGTTTAGAAATGCAACTGGTCTTAAGAGTCTTAGACTCATAACATTCTGGTCACCACCAAATGAAGGGGTGGAGAAACAAATTAAATGGACAGACGTTACTAAACTGCCCTTTTTGAAGAATAAGCTGTTACTTTTAACAAATTGGACCCTCCTCTAACTTTGCCCAAAATAAGATTCACAAGTGTAAGTTATCTATACAGAAAAATATCTTGTCAGAAAGCATATGATTTCATCCTGCTGAAGTGAAACTGAAGTACAGTTTCCTGGCAGACTGGATAGAGGGTTGGGATCTCACTCTTCAGAAAAGTTTTCTTTGGGCTAAAGAAATGTTATTGGGAAGGGACCTGGTGTGTGAGTCTATCACTCTGCTTACAGTAAAATCTCCTTCAAAGATTTAATTTTGTAGCACTTTTCCATAAAAAAGACAGAATTTATTGTCCTGAAGCTGAATATGTGAGCATGACTGAGAACAAGGGGAGAAAGGAGGAGTTGCAGGGAGAATGACTCCTAAAGTTTCTGAAATTGGCACGAGTTCCTCTTTGTTTCCCATCTGGTTTAAAATGAAGTTGTCTTAGAAGACAATAGAAATGTTCTCACTTACTTTGTCTTTCACTGAAATTGTGTCAATTTGTCAAAGAGAGTTTTGGTTACATGCCCTCTCCCCTTTGGAAGATTAAGGGATAAATACTTGGATTGTGATAAAGTTTCTGAAAATTAAGTTGGTCCTGACAGAAAAGCACAAAGCAACTTTTGTGTGGAAGAATTGGGTTAAAGTATCAGTTTAATTTGAGACGACAACTCACTTCAGTTTAAGAATTTGATTGGCTGATGAGTTTTGACAAGCAATGTCACTTCAAGAAGATTCAGATGAATGAATTCCAGAGGTCAGATCTAACAGCTGACTCCAAAATACTGTAATTTTGCCTAGTAATAGATTGATTTGAAACCCAAGGGGTGTGGGGGAGGAGGTATGCAATTATGTGGCACTTAGGATTATTTTTGTGTTTGCAAAGACAGTAATTTAAGAAAGTGATCGATCAGAAAAGCCAAAAGCCTCAGATTTTCTCTTTTTTTATGCACATAAAAAACTATCTGATTAACGATGGAACTCAGTAACATACAAAAAAAAATCGAGTTGGTAGATTTGGTTTACAGTCTCATATGTTATTTATTTAAAAATTGGATTGCACTGGAAAACTACTGACACTGTGGACACAGGAAATGGTGGATGGCTCAGAAAAGGGGAAGGTGCATAGCTGTGTATTTGTTTCTGACATATTAGAGGGGAGAAAGTATCGGTATGTTTTTGCAACAGGAGGTTTTGGATAGGTAGGGGAAAAACCAGCTTATTTCCTAGCATATTTCCTTTAAACTGCTGCAATAATTATGTGTCAGTCTTTAGGCTTGCATATGTCACTTATGCATACTTTTGTGTGGTATCAGTTCATTCAGGCTTTAAATTTATATGGAAAAGTTGGTTTACATGGATGTGGAACATCATGATAAATGCTTCTCTTGGTTCCTACTCTTATTTAGATTTGACTTTGGATCTGCTGTGGTCAACCAGTGACAGGGTAAATAGGGCTATATCACAGCAATGTGAAGAAAAATTCAGAAGCAGATTTTGGCAACAAGGGGTATTATCAATTTCATTCCCAGTATTTTCTTTTATACTGTTTGGTTATTAATTTTTAAGATCACTTTCTCTTTCTGTCATATCTTAATTTCCTACTAGTTTCTGCAAGGAAAACTCATGAAATAGGCAAATGGCCCCCTGAATTCATGACAAAAGAGATCATTAAAGTCCAAATCCTAAAAGGCTGATGATATATGCTGGACAAATTTTGAATAGACTGTAGGTCACTAAAATAATATTTCTATTTGTTGTTTATTTTTTATGGCTTTTGGTTTCCCTACCCTTTTCCTAAAACATTATATCCTCGTTTAACATTCTCTCTAACAAGCTGTGACTTGGAAAATGGTTTAAAGGGAGGAGTTCTTGCCAGAAGGGTTCCAAAAATACAAACTGGTGAAACTACTTGGAGTTATCATCAAAGCTTGAAGCTTAGATTTTCCAGCTAAAGTGCTTCTGAGCTGGAATTTGCTATGTTTGAAGTCAATAAAGAGTTTTGTTATTGACATTATTGATTAGTTAATTGGTTTAAGTTTCCTGCAGAGTGAGGATGGCAAAAAAATGCATTTTTTACTATTTTTAGTGTTAGCAAAACTAATAACTTTTGGAATTTCATTTATTTGCAGCACTTTTTTGATAAGCTAAAATTGGCATTACTGATTGACATACTGATTTTTCTTATTTCTAGTAAAAGAATTTAGATTCAAGATGTAATTCAGAATACTTCGTTCAATTGTTGGGCCTTCAACAGTGCCAATGGCAGATACTCTTAGTTCCCCCCTCCCTTCCGTACCATGTTAGTAATTTTCCTCTTTGGAAGTCTGCATTTCCAGAGATATGTCCAGCTGGCAGGAAAGTTTTAGGTAAAATTTGGCAGAAAGCTTTTTTTTGAAACTATGTTTTCCATGGTGATGATATGAATATCTCCATGTATATGTGTGAGTAGGTGGATGGGGGAAGACCAAGATATACATTAAGGTACGTTGGAACAGTGCCATGGGGAAATTGTAATTTGATTCCCTTGTGTCCTCATTCTCTTTGATGGTCTATGAGTCTCGGCTGGATTAGAAATCTCTTTTATAGACACTTTTCGCTCCTTTGCAAGTCAGTAATGTGTCAATAAAGTGACATAGTACCTGTACAATTCATTGGCAATTAAAAATAATTGAACAATCTGGGAAACTTCAAAACTGCTTTAAAACAGTATTGAAAATAGTTAAACAATAGTGTTACAAACCACTTGTTTGTTGGGGTTCTCTTTCAAGATTTAGCGTGTCTCCCTCTTTTTACCAAATTAAACTGACATATACACAAACACTTCAGTGTAACTAATTCTCCATTTTGTTGCCGAAGGACTTTTGTGTCAAAACTTCTGATTGGCATTGAGTACTCTGTCTTGGTGACACTTAAAGCAATTACTTTTATTGAAAAAAAGATTAGGCAATGTGGAAAAAAGCTGTGCCTTATTTATCTCTTAGTTTGCTTTTATTATTGAAATGCAGAGCAAAAGAACTACCTTTTTTCTTACTTTTCTTTTCTACCATGTCAGTAAATTGTTCAGTACTTATGGTGTGCTGACCATCACTTGGTAGCCAATATTATAGAAAAATCTCATGTTAAATGCTGAATTTTGCTTTCACCAAATTTTATGTCCTACACAGGAGTAGCTGGTAATTTCTTTAGAGCTAAAAGCTGGAAAGATTTTTTTTTTTCTTTCCCCCCTTAATCTTCCCCTTAAGGAGAAGTTTAGAGAGTATCCAATATTCTCTCTTTTGAGAACACTTTTGTAGTTTGCATGGTATCACTGCATCTTCATCTGAATAAGGGATTATTTATTTTCTTCTTTTCCCCCTTTATAGATTAAACTGCAATTTTTTTATAACTGGAAGGTTAGTCCATTCTGTACCTAAACAGTATTCCAAATTTACTTCTGGTAGACATGTTCTTGCCAGCTACTAAAGCTTCCTTTTAAATGTTACGTGTATTAACAGAAGAACACAATGAAGAGCCTTTATGGAATGTATCTTTCACTAATAGTATTTATATTATCTAATGTTAATGCTAAAACTGCATAGAGGTGATTGTTGGTGGTGGTGCTTTCTGGTTTTGTGCTGTTTTATTTTAGGTGTTTGGGTTTTTTTGATGTGGTGGGTTTTTTTAACCTTTGTTTTACTATAACAATTCCCTGTTCATTTACTTGTATTTTGGGTCATCCCTTTATTATTGGTTCTTTGATTTCAAGATTGAATGTACAGTAAGGGAATCTCATTTCCTCTTTTGACTACTACTCTTAATTGTCTGTCTTTGGGGTTTTTTTGTACTGTATTTTTTGGAGTGCATCCCAGCTCCACCTCTTTTATGGTTGATATTGTCAGTGTCATGTTGTCAACATTAATTACTGCTAGGTGGAAAACACCTAGCCATGTGTACCTCACATTTAGTTACTTGAATTATGTGCCTTGCAATCCACAGCTCTGAAATATATTGAGCTGATATCATGTGTCTGGCCCTGTTAGTTTCAAAGCAACTTTGGCAGTAAAAATGTTTTGTGGTTTTGGGCATGACATTAACATTTGTTTTCCCTTAGTTCTTGTTCCATTTCCTTGATAAAAAGTGTTTGATGCCCAAGGGGGTGACCTTTTCCTTCATATTTCCATAAATTGAGTATTCACATAGTTGCTTAAGAAATTACATGTGTATGTTGCCTGTTTACAAACTGCGTTTTGGTCTCTGTGCTTTGGCTGAATTTTGATGGCTGTATTTTCCTCACATTCATGTTAGGGTCTCTGCATGTCAGTCATATCTCAGTTACCAGAAGCTGGCAGAATAGCGGTAAGTTTTAAATTAACAACTCACTTTAAGAGGCAGAATTTTACAGCTGTCACAGAAGACATTTTTCTTCTCTTTCCTAGTTTAATGGCTCACCACCTGACTGGTTTCTCATCAGCCGAATAACTGCAAGTCTGCCGGTTATTGCTGTTCTATTCAAGGATGTATTTCTGTTTCCTCCTCTAGGTCTTTGTTACTTTACTGTCTCCTTTGTGTTACTGAAACTTAACCTCAACAAAAGATAGTTTTAACTGTGAATGTTACTCCTGAAGAAAGGCAGGACCTAACATCCTCCTGTTTGTATCTGCAGTTATCTTCCAAGAACTTTATTATACAGCATTGCTGATATGGAGGTGAACACTTGAATCAAATTCTTTTGAAAGATCACACTGTGGGAAGTCTTGGACAAAATCATAAAAGGTTTCTGCATGCTATCAAACTTCAGCTGAGATTCTTTCAGAAGCAAAACACAGTAGACACAGCAGGACATAAACTTATAAAAAAGATGGGTAGATTAAGCTATTGGTCAGTGGATGGCATAATATTGGACACAGTTTCTAAATTTTACTACATTTGGAAATAAGAGATATTTTTAGGAGTGCACTTACTAATGCATTGCACTTTTTTTTCAAAATAGTAGTCTGTAAATATGTTGTAATAAATAATAGTGTCACTGAAGTTACTTTTATATGCCAATGTTGAATCTCACTGTAGTCCAACAATGGTGCAAAGACTTGCTGAGAGCAAAGATGTTCTTTGGAGCTGGAATCCATGAACTGGGTTGGCTTCTTTCCTTCAAATGAGATCCTTGTACAGCATCATTTGCCATAGAATTGTTATGTCATACTAATTAGTGTTTTTATAAAATAAGCAACCCTCCACCACAGTTATACAATATAATTTCCTGTGGGGCTCTAGCATCATATATTGCAATTCTGGAAGTATTAAGGCAGAAGTTTGTGTTTCCCACCTGAAAGGTAGAAAATGAATAAAACTTGAAAATAAAAAAGAAATAAAAATTAATTATAAGTCAGGTTTTTTAAAACAAACAAACAAAAAACCCCCAAGAACACAAATTCCCAGAAGAACAACAACTAAGCCCCCAAGAAACCTACTACTCTTTTAGTGTAGTAGTTTCGTATTTTAATATTGATTGTTTGTCTAAAGACAACAGATGCATTAATTGTTGGCTGTTCTCCCTTTTAATCTAAGGGAATGGCCAGTAAAGGATTAGGAGTTTAATTTGTACTAGTCATCCTAGAGCAAAAATGGACTGTGTCAAAGTGCCAGGTGACAGAGGATTTATGGGCATTTCAGAGAATAGGAAGATATTTTGGTGAAACAAAGTTGCTACAGAGAAAAGCCAGATGCAAATTAATTAATTTTGCAAAATGAGAGCCTGGAAACACTGTTCTAATGTACTTTGCTCAGAATTTCACTGGAGGCTTATGTGCTTTTCTACGTGGTTGTACATGTAGAAAATACCGTGGCAGCATGTATTAGCTGTATTCTGATTTTGGTAATCTCTCTCAATTTGCCATGTGTGTCTGTATATGCATATATACATTTTGAGGGGGGTGATGGAAGGGCAGGGAAGATATGATTTAAGACTCACAAGTAAAAATGACTGCATTATTAAGGACTAGCCTTTGGTTTCTTCGAGCTAAGTACTTCCAAGTGGAAATAGTTGAGTTCAGAAATTCTCACTGCTTGCTTGCTTATGAAGGTATGATTATAATATGTATAAAACATTAAACAATAAAAGTAATAGCCTCTAAGGGAAAGGGAATTATTTTCTTTTGAAACCATGATGTCATAGTCTTACCTCACCTTTAGTTTCAGCCAAGCAAATAATGTGTGCTGAGCTCTCTATCATGTACCATTATAATTAGCTCTGTCAGGTCTTAGCCCTGCAACCCTCATGCAGATAATATGATAATATGTCTTCATAACCAAGTGACCTTACATGCACAATATTTCTCCCCTTATGAAGATTGCATGTCAATAAAGTAATTGAGTCTCAGAGGCTGCAGCGAGTGAAGATTTAGATGATTGGACTTTCAGGGCAGTGATGTATGACCGTTATTATTCTACTTGTCAGAGAGCGGCGTACAAGCAAGGATGGTCAGAGGATGACAGGGATGAAAGGTTGTGTTTCATTAAAAAAAATATTGCTGTTAATCACCACTCTATTCTTTTCAAAGTCATGGAGGAAAGAAACTCCTTTTTCATTTTAGCTCTGGTTAAGAATTTAAACATGAATACATAGCAGTTTTTCAGAGCCCAGTTACTCAGCTTCATTATTGCTTAATTAGGGAAATAAATTATTATTTCAGTTAATAAAATACAACAAAACGCTAGACACAGAGACCACCTGTATACTTTTATCACATCGTTCTAAATTAACATTAAATGCATCATGCTAAGCTTTAAATCACATTTTGCCTGCAGCTTTAAGTAATTATAACAAGTGCTGCGAAGCTGGTAAAAAATCATACTGTACTGTATTCAACTATTTTTTGCCTGTACTAATTTGTTTGGACAGTTGCAGTGCTTGCAATATTTATATTTTCTTACTTTGTAGAAGCAAATATTTTTTTTCTCACCAAGCTGTTGTGTGGCTGTAAATTTATCTTATGATATCATAACAGCTGGAAACTTGTAGCTTGACAAGGTTTTGTTTCATATTTAAACAGCTCAGAAATTGTTTGAAACATAGTATATTTCTTTCTCTCAGTGAAACTTTTCTCATTTTGTTTCACTTTATCTTGGAAGTATCTGCAATACATTTTAAAGCAGATTTTTTTATGCAATCAGTTAATAATTTCTAATGATTCATATATGTAGCAGACCTTTCTTATATGCATTTTAAAAAAGACCAAAACTAGCCAAAAATAGTATTTACTGACAAGGATTCACTCAGGATTGACTCTCATAAGGACAGTTTTATAAGCACAAACAACAGAACAAAAAAATTAAATCTTTAGATGAAAAAAATCAAGTTCCCTTACACTTCCTCCAGGACAAGTTTTTAACCTAGCATGTAATTGTGAAGATGCAAAGTGATGTTTGTTTGTAAACTCATCTTCGCTACTATTAATGATCTTTTGAATGGCAATGCTTCATGTAATACATGTCCTGTTCTGTGCCCTATATGGAAAGAGATATTCTCTGTTCCAAGGTAAAATGGATATTTGAGGGAAAAAATAGAATCCGAAATAATTTTGAGTAATTAATGTCTATATTAACTTGTTGCTGGTATTGAGGCAGTCAGGAGCACATGCCTCAGTCTCCTTAGTCTCTTAGGTAAACTGCTGCTTCTCCTCGTCTTCCTACATTTTATATATATATAAATATATATATACGCAGAGTTAGGAATACAACTGTTGGTTAACCAAGCAAAATTCATACTTCATGCTTAAAGTAGGTGTTTCTTGACACAGGTTTTCTTGAGTCCAATCCCTATACTGTTAATTTAGCCACAGCATTAACAAGAATCTCAGTTCTTTCACTGGTGTAGCTGTAGAACAGTTTTTAAAGCACTGAAAGTTCTGAAGCGTTCAAAATGCACAGAAATCACTGAGAAATTTGAGAGGAATGAACTACTTACCAAAACTAACTGAAATAGCAAAGCAAAAAGAAGAGTTAATAGCCAATTGTATTTTTATGTGTCCTTTTAGATAAGGGGAGAAGACTGATACCTTCCAGTCAAATTGAAGGCTGATGTGAGTGATCTGACTCTTCTACCAATGTGACATCTGACTCACCGTTAAAAGTTATTGGTGTTGATAGGCACACCCCACACAGAGAGCCAAATGCAGTTGTTTTGATCCCTTGTTCTTTTATTTCTATCCCTTCTCCCTGTTTTCTGTCACAATGTCATGTTGAATCATTGTTTGGTGGCACACGCAGGACTTCTGAAGTACTGAGGTATCAGACTTCAGGAACCGCATTGAAATGAATGTAATAATGAGAACCAGAAGGCAACACAAACCCACCTCTCAGGGAAGGAGGCAGATAGTAAGTGGTGTTAGTGAATTGTAGGGAGAAGAACCAGAGGTGCATCCTGTGGACAAGCAGGTGCAGACTGACTTGTCTCAGGGTCCAGTTACAGGCACATTGAGATCGATGCTGATATCTGTCCTTTGTACAAATCAAGGTGCTTGCTTGAGAAAATAGTCAGTGGTTATCTTGTAATCAACTCTGGTATGAAGACAGCATTATATTATTTTATTAAAATAAAACGAACAACCCTCTCCAAAACAGTACTGTGACTTTTTGATTTCTATGTCTTGCTAGCTCAGCTTTCTGTATTCTCTTTGAAGGGAGTGATCAGTATCTTCCTCCCCTGTTGCTTTTACTAGGCTTATTAACTTATGATCCCAAACTGTCAAGATCTGTGCATATGTATTCAACATATATGCACAGCGTGTGCTTTTTTCCTCACACTGTTTAAGGATTTAGTTGGGACTCAGCTTTCAGATCAATTACTAGTGCTTTCTGTGTATGCCTCTTTGGAGGGTAGATTACAGATATCCTTTCTGATTTTCTAAGCTTTTTAGCAGGAACTTTGGATACTCGTTCCATTTTATCTGAGTCAAAAAGGTTGACAAGGATGAGGAGTTTGAATAATGTTCTAGCTATAGCCTATTTTTATATGTGTTGATGTGTGTGTATACATGCTTGCACACCAATAATTCCGTTTACAGCAATAACAACAGCAATGATGGGGCCTGAAAGTTTCCATTTGCTTCTGCTATATGACTTTTTAAGCTATATGAGATGTTACTGGCTTATTTCTGTTCTTTCAGGATTTTTTTCTTTTATAATGTTTAATCAGATAATCCCATTGCTTTTCATGTGTTTATAGAGTCATGCAGTCCAAAGCTATTCAGAATAGCTGATTTTCTGTACCTTTGCATGATTATCCCTTAACAGCACTCAGTAAGTTGTATTTGCTAATGCTTATCTTCCACAAAAGCTTTGGCTTGATTAAAAAGTGTAGACTCCACTGATTTACCTGATGGTCTGTTCAAATTCTTAATTATCATATGATAAAAAAAAAAATGTATCTAATTTTATCTGACTTCCGCTTTCAGCCCTGAGAGCTACTTCTGTAATATTAATACTGAATTTAGCCCTTTAATATGTAGCATTTTGCCCTTGCGTAGGGCAGTTATACAGTATACTGAAATAGCCTCCAAAGTAATTTTTTTTTTTGTAAACTAAAAGCATTGTATTGTTGAAACCTCTCACTTTGAAGTATTTTCTCCAATATTGAAGTATGAATTATGGGTTTTTTTACTTGTTCTAATCTTTCAACATATTTTATAAAATATGATGATCAGAACCACTTGTGCTAATCTAGTCTCATGAATGAAGAGAAACAAAAATAGTTTTCCACACCTCCTTTGTTCCTCTATTTATTTCTTCTACCACTCATTAATCCTCAAAGTACTTTAACCCACTTCACTTTAACATAATGTTAGGACTCTGTTTAATTGCTTGCCCACCATGTACCCTAAATTATTTTCAGAGGCTCTGCTGTGTGTTATGAAGTCTGCATTGTATGGATATGACCAGTCCTTCCTCAATTGCAGAATCACAGAATAGTCGGGGTGGGAAGGGACCTCTAGGGATCGTCTAGTACAATATCCCTACTAAAGCAGGTTCACATAGAGCAAGTTCCACAAGAATGTGTCCAGGTGGATTTTGAAAGTTTCCAGAGAAAGAATCTCCACAACCTCTCTGGGCTGCCTGTTTGCAGTGCTCTGTCACCCTCAAAGGAAAGAAGGTTTTCCTTATGTTTAGGTGGAACTTTCTGTGTTCCAGTTTGTTCTCATTGCCCCTTGTCCTACGACTGGGCACCACTGAAAAGAGACTGGCCTCATCCTCTTGACCCCTGGCCTTTTAGATGTTTTATAAGCATTGATAAGGTCCTTTCTCAGTCTTCTCTTCTCCAAGCTAGAGATGCAGGTCTCTCAGCCTCTTCTCATAAGAGAGAAGCTCCCATCCCTTAATCACCTTTGTAGACTCTGTTGGACTCTCTCTGGTAGTTTTCCCTGTTTCTCTTGAACTAGGGACCCACAATTGGACAGAATACTCCAGATGTGCCCTCACTAGGGCAGAGTGGAGGGGGTAGGAGAACCTCCTTTGACTTGCTGGTCACGCTCAATGCATCACAAGATACCATTCGTCTTCTTGGCTACAAGAACACATTGCTGGCTCATGGTTAACTTGTCCACCAGGACACCCAGGTTCTTCTCCGCAGAGCTGTTTTCCAGTAGGCTAGCCTGTAGCCTCTAGGGGTGCATGAGGTAATTCCTCCCAAGGTGCAGGACTCTACACTTGCCCTTATTGAAATTCATGAGGTTCCTCTCTGCCCAACTCTCCAGCCTGTCCAGGTCTTGCTGAAGGGTAGCACAATCTTCTGGTGTGTCAGCCACTCCTCTCAGTTTCGTATCATCAGCAAATTTGCTGAGGGTACAGCAATCTTGGGTGCATCCCACTGGGTCCCATGGATTGTGGGTGTCCAGCTTGCTTTGATGATGTCTAACCCAACCCTCCATGACTAAGGGAGAGTCTTCATTCTTCCAGACTTTCTCTCTTACCTCCAGAGACTGGGATTCTGGGGGACTGCTCTTAGTAGTAAATACTGAAGCAAAGAAGGCATTCAGTAACTGCCTTCTCTGTATCGTCCGTCACCAAGGCACCTATCTCATTCAGCAGTGGACCTATATTTTGCTTAGTCTTCCTTTTTTTACTGGTGTACTTGAAGAAGCCCTTGTTGTCTTCGACATTGTTTGCCAGATTTAATTTCAAGAGAGCCTTAGCTTATCTCATTGCATCCCTACATACTCTGGTTATTCCTTCCAAGTGGCCAGTCCCTTTTTCCACATACTGTGAACTTCCTTCCATTTGAGTTTTTCCAGAAGTTCCTTGTTTATCTATGCAGGTCTTGTTTGTAAATCAGTGCTTCCAACACCACTGAAACCTGGGAGGTATTCTGTGCCCAAACAGAGGTAGGAAAGATGAGATGTTGGCATAATGAAATCATAGTGCTCATTCACCCACCTTTCAAAAGCGTCCAAAAGTTGTGCCCAGAGGATAGATAGGTTGTACTGAGGCAGAAAGTGAAAACATCCTTTAAGCCATTTTTTTCTTTGTACCTCGTTTTCATTTGGAGGAAATGTATAATGAGAATCTGCCTCGCTTGGTCTCTAGTACCATGTATCTTTCCATGTGAGTATATACTGTAACATCTTTACTTAAATTATGAATATATTTATCTGCCTTTCCTTAATGAAACAGCTGCTTCTTCCAATCCTTTCTGTTTCTTTTACCTTGAACTTTCAGCCTGCCTTTAGTTTAGTTTTTAATATAATTAGTTTGTAACAGAAATAAAAGTGATTGGTGGTTTACAATGTTTCCTTCACACCCATCTGTTTTCTTTTCTGCCTTTTAGTACTGGGAAAATAATACATGCTTTCATTAAACATAGCACAACTCAAAGGTTGCTTTAAAATTTCATTTTGAAAAAGAAACTGGATAAAAATTAATCAAATACTCTTGGCCTTGTCACAGACAAGTTTACAGACAAAATATTTTAACTTTTTTGTCTTTTTGAGAGACAATAAATTTATTTATAAAGGACTTTGCTTTGTAATTCTAATCTCAAAGGCATTGTCTTTTACATTTCAGGAGTTATAATTACATGCAAAAATATATGTAGTTTTCAAGATGGTGACAGGAAGTCTGCTTTACAGTTATTTAGTATTGAAGATATATTGCCTGTATAGTCCAAAAGTGTTACACCAAGAGGTACCTTTTAAGTGTCCCTACTAGAAGACAGTAGAGACATTGCAAAACTGAATGACTCCTACGTGATGATGATTTTGAATGGAAAAAAGACTAGCTAGGGAAGTTCTTTACATCTCCGTATTTATTTCTTACTCTAAGTGTTGCCAATTATTTCATCATTTGTATGTTGAAATCTCTATGAATATTATGTAGGCTACCAAAAGGATGATTTTCAAAAAAATTTGAAGTAGTGACATTTTGCTAATCATTTGGTAGTTAAGCCAAGTGAACTACAGGAAAACATCCATGACGGGACAAGATGCTGAATAATTCTTTGTTCAACAAAAGGATATTGAATGCCAAGTGTGTATCTGGATATTTTTTTTTATATCTTTCATTTAAATATCCTCCTCTGGCCAGTTCTTCACATATGCAAAAAGCAGCTGCTGAAAAGTTCTTGCTGGACTCATCAACTAAAAGTATCTGTGGGAAAATCGTAGATTTTATCAAAGAAAACTGTAGATTTTTTCATCTCAGTTGGCTTCCCAGGGTCAGTCACAATCTTTTTATGTGACTCAGCAGTAGAATTCATCCGTTGATCAAGAGTATTTATTGGTGGCTCTAACATTTTTTTTCAGTTGAGGTATCCCATCTAGTTAACGGTTGTTGACTGAAATAATACTATTTTCCTTATCAGCCTAAGTGCTATTGTTGAAGTAAACTGTGTAAAACAAACAAACAAGCAAAAAAACCCAAAACACAACACCACCAAAAAAACCCCACAGGTAACATTTTTTACAAGTTAACAGTGCAGATACAATTCAGTTTCTTCAAGAACTTTTTATTAGTGCTTTGTATCCCCTCCCGTGTGTTCTTTGTTCCTCATTCCCAAAGTAGTTTTGTGGTTTAGACAGAAATAAACCACAAGTGTTCCAACTCTACTGATTCCTTTTAAAATCTTAGTTTTTAACCAGCTTCTCACAGATAGTCTTTGATACCTGCTGGAGTAGTTACTTATCAGAAAATGGACTGTGTGAATATCTGATTTAATGAAAACATATTTTATAACTCTAAGTCACTCTGGTCTGCCAACCATAACACTATCCAGATCTTGCTCACATGTTTGCATTATTTGTCAGATTCTTTGATAATAGTGTTCCTTCACTCTAAAAGATATAAAGACCTCCCAAAACTGCTTAAGTTGTAGCCAGCCGAAAACAGACCATGAGCTGATGAGCATTTTAAAATCTGAAATGTTCCAGGCCTGTGACTGGCCACATAAATCTGCTTCAAGTTTTTAATCGTTGCTTACTGTCCTGGGAAGAGCTGCTGGGGAGGATGTCTTCTGAATACCATTTAAAAAAAGACATTCTGTCTATCTCTGTTATAGTGAGAGCAATATTTATGTTCATAGTAACTCTGGCCTTTAAAAGATTTTGCTTTTCAAGGTGAATTGGAGAAGCTTGTGAGAATAAGTAGTACCATAGAAATACATGGTTGTTCGTTGTGTTTGGCCTGATCAGTGAGGTGAACACTGCTGACATTTACAAAAGAGAAAAAAATATATATAATATAGGAATCTTTTAATGTAACGTTTTTCTTAGGTACACATCTGACAAATCTGGGTGGCAGCTTATTATTACAGAATTTTAACATGTAGAACAGTATATTCACAACTTTTTTCAATGTTTTCAAGGGCCTGTGTTGGGGCCTTTACATGGGCAAATAATACATTGCACTTGTAAGGCTCCTTTTATGAAGAGTTCTCAAAATAATTTACAGTCTAGAAATAATTCCTCTAGATTTGATGTTGACTGGGTTTGCTTCAGGAATGTTATTTCAAAGAATATAGCATGTCAGCTCTGTGTCAATGCAAACTAAGAATTGTAGCATGAGTCCTGTAATGTGACCCTTTTACAGAAGCTTAGGTTATAGGAATAATGTTGGCTGGTTTTGTTGTTGTTGTGGATTTGGTTTGGTTTTGTTTGGGTTTTTATTGCTTCTGCTTTTTCTTTGTTGAAATCAGTGGTATATCATCACTGGTACCGAAATATGTACGTACAAAAATAGAAAAACCCTGCAGCTTATGGGGTATAGCTGTTACCTCTTTTCAAATGGAGTTGTGTTGTAATTATGACAATCAGGAAGTGTTTAAAAAGTGACTTGTGAAAGTGCCATGCTTAAGCTTCAAAACTTGAGCTGAAAGTCTTCCAATTGTTGTTTCATCAGCATGTGCCCTGTTATAGTCACTGTGGACCTTCTAAACTACTCCATCTTATTATTTTCTGTCTAGAAGCAACTGTCCCAAAAAGGTGATTCTGTACTTTGGCACAAGAAGATTAAAAAGCTTGCACCAGCTAGAAGTCTTAGACTTTCTCACCCAACCTCCAGTACAACAGAACAAAGCACAAGTACAAAGATATTTTGATGTCTGAGCAGAGCTAGCTTCTATGTTAAAGCAAAGGCATGTGGTAAAGTATTCTGATAGCCAAAGCAGAAGTAGCACGATTGAGAAAGTGGGGGGAAAGTATTTCTTCACAGAGCTGATGTTGTTCGCAAGAAATAACAGCTTAGATCCAACATGTTTTCTCCTTTATTGTAGAGATTTGAAAAAAAATTGGTGCTAAGCAAATACAGTAAAACAGCAGGATTATCTTGGTTTATGAGGATTATGGGGTTCTGGGGTTTGTTTCATTTATCAATACCAGAAGATAGTGCAAATAAGCATAACAAGAGGATGAATGACATTAAGTTTCATGTTTTAGGCAGACTAATTGCAAGTGGGTATCATAAGAAAGAAGTCTTATATAATAATAAAATACAGGACTCTTTCAGACAGAAACTATAAAGCACAATATTTTAGAAAGATAGAAGTAGCTGAAAACTTAAAAATAACATTTTTTAATGTACATTATTTAATTAATTATTTTAAAGGGAATTGAGAAACAGGCTTCAAAGAAAATATAAATAGTCTGCTAAGGAAATCTGAAGGTATTAGTTTATAACTGGAAATAGAGAGGAGGTGTCCTGTCAGGGCTGGAAGGGGGACAGTGTCCAGAACAGAGCAGAATTTGACCAAGAAACTCAAGTACAGTTTCAGTTGCGTTGATATATGCATGGAAACAGTGCAGCAAATAACTTCTAGTTGGTCTTCTGGTGCTAAATTCAAACTAATGAATACTTATTCCTTTAAAGTCAGTGATGTGAGTTGAATGAGATGATGACATTTTTAATGAAAATTGCTAGGCTTTTGCAAGCTAATTTGAAGGGTATGAATATTTTGGTTTAATGATTATTTTGTATGTCCAAAAGTGTAAAATTTTGTGGTCCTTTGTTCTATCTCCTTGCCCAATTTTATCCTTTCCATAAATTTTCATTTGAAAAGCCATTAGTGGGAATGATTCTCAAGCAGGAGGAGTGTAGCAAACAGCTCAGTGTTCAGTCCCATAATATTGATTGTGATATACTGTATGGCTAGACATATTGCAGCTGATCCTCCTTAATATAGGATAAGCACATTAAGCTTTCAGGTAAAGAAGAGAGAGCTTTGTCCGTATCTGATGTTGTATAAACAGAAGGAGAACATAGTGTAGCAACTTGTATCAGGTCTTATAATTCACCTTAGAGATAAGTGTTTTTTCGATGCTGTATCTGTACTTGCTATTGGAAATTTGTAGAAAGTTATAATTCTGAGCGAATGGGAAATTATATTTGGAATGTTAAATTTTGAAATGAAATGTCATGATAAATTCCATATATTTTTTTATAAAAAAACCATAAATACAGAAATAGATAAGCAGAAGAGGTAAAGACAAAAACATGCTACCCTAACAAAGCAATTCACTGCAAGGGTGACTCCTTCCTTAGTTGTTTTCACTTCATGCTGTCTTGGACATGAAGACTTAACTTTATAGCTATTTCTGTCTGTCATAAATTAAAAAATGTATTATTATTATTATTATTGTTCTCTGCTACATGAAGAAATACTAAACCTAGGAAGCAAAATATTTTTCCATAAGATAGAAACCTGACATTGCTTACTGTTCTCTGGCTACTGACAGTTAACTACCTTGACATAGACTTATATTAATGTCTTCAACTAGGAAACTTGATCTGAGACAGCACACTGAAATGACCTGTAGGAAGAGAGGATATGAGCATGGATTATCACCCAGAATTCAAAAAAGGAAGGAGAGGACTAAAATGACCTGACATACCTCTCAAAAGGAAGCTGTATCACTTGAGGGCTGGTGCTCCAATCTCCATGCCACACACTTTTCTGCACTCCACCTGCCTGAGATACTGACAGGACTTTTCACAGAACCAGTCAGAGCCTGACAAATGTTCGTGAGGTTTAGGTAGTTAATGGGTCTAATGCCTCATGGACTATTTCTATTCTTGTGTTTCACCTAGATTGTTCTGCATTCAGATGAACATCTGTGTAGACTGCTGTCATTCAGAATTTTAAAGGACACTACCTTTTTTGACGGTTTGTTTTGGTAGCAATGGAGCACAGGTTTTTTGGGACCTATTTTCAGCAGCCTAAGGCTAGAAAGCTCAATTTTTCAACAGGATTGTTTACTGGAAAGAAAAGGCTACATGATCTTGGTGACAACTTGAAGACTGTTGTCTCAATAACTAGTGATAGGACTCTCTTACAGACAGGGCAGTGGTAGCAAGAAGCAGCTTTTTTTTTTTTTTAAACTGTGATGCTGTTGATAGCAGGCCAGTGAAACTAGGATGGCACTACAGAAGAATAATATGTATTCAAAGAATTATACAGCCCAATCTTGTGCACTGTGCTCTCTCTCATGTTAGAAACTGGTTTTGAAAGTACAAGATGTGATCTGTGATTTGCACTACTTGACTTTTAATGAGTTCTGGTCCTTCTAATCTGCTAATCCTACTGAACTACTAGTCACACTAAGAGAATTGTGGCCACCAGACTGAGGGAGGTGATTTTTCTCCTCTACCTGACTCCTTTGAGACCCCACCTGGAGTACTGTGCCCAGGTCTGGGTCCACAGCATAAGACATGGACCTGTTTGAATGGGTCCAGAGGAGGGCAACAAAGATGTTCAGGGAGCTGAAGCACCTCCCCTGTGACAAAAGGCTGAGAAAGCTGGGGTTGTTCACCTGGAGAGAAGACACTTGGTAAACCTTAATGCATCCTTTCAATACATACGGGCCTACAGGAAAGATGGGGAGGGACTCTTCATCAGGGAGTGTAGTGATAGGATGAGGGGTAACAGCTTTAAACTGAAAGATGGTAATTTTAGATGAGATGTTAGGAAGAAATTTTTTACTGTCAGGGTGGGTAAGACACTGGAGCAACTTGACTACAGATATTGTGGTTGCCCCATCCTTGGACGTGTTCAAGACTAGGTTGGATGGGGCTTTGAGCAACCTGGTCTAGTGGAAAGTTTCCCTGCCCATGGCAGGAAGCTTGCAACCAGATAATCTTTAAGGTCCTTGCCAACTCAAACCATTCTGTGATTCTATACTACTGCCATCAAGATGTATGCCTTAATCTCTCAAGCCTTTGTTTACTCTGTTAAGTGAAGTTAAAAGTTTCTAATGGGAGACCTAAATGGACATTTGTTTAGTAAACATGTATGAAACATCTGAGAAGTGGCTCTGGGAAAAGATAGGTCATTTTATTGTTGTTGCTGGAGCTGTAAGGCAAAGAATAGTTTCAGGTGCTGTGAAAAGTTAAAAGACATTTAGAGATTTCTATTATCTAATTAAGGGTCATCAGAAATATTAACTAAAAATACATGTTACCATAAAATTTATTAGTTTTTACTAAAAGCCTAAAATCCTAGGATCCAATAAAGATTTGCTATTTGGGTGTCTATTTTATTATTCATTTTTTTATTCCTAATGAGTCTTGGCTGATTAAAAGCATATCAACCTTATCCAAAGAAGGCAATCCTCTATAAAATGCATTTTACAGTAGTGGAGTCAAGAGTTAATGCTATAGTTTTATCTGTTCTGGAACACTGATTACTTCAGCAACTTGGGGAAAGATTTGCCTCACCCAGGACTTCCCTAGCTTTCAACATTTGTTTGTTTAAGAAAAAAGTTGGTTCAGTGATTGTAGTCTTGTATAAGCTTTCTGGGAAGTTGCAGCCAAGAAGATTAGTAGTAGTGTCTTTCATATAGGAAGAGTAAGATGGTTTTTGACATTTCTAATTCTTGTGCTGTTGTTGCCATTCTCAACTCCTTTCTGCTCATTCTATCTTCAAGTCCCTGTAGTCTGATGCTCAACTGACCATACTGCCTGCTGTTACTTTGACACTTTTTTTTTGTGGTAGGTTTTGGTTTTGGTTTGGGGTGCTTTTGTTTGTTTGTGTTTTGTTTTTTAAAATTTATTTCTCTGATTTGAAACATTTCCCGGAACCACCTGAAACTGTCTGTACTCTTTCGTGACCAGAGGCCATCCAGCTTCAGAGATGAGCAAAACAGTAACAGGACTGTGTTAGTCCAATTATTTCACAGTTTCACAGGATCTGCTGAGCTGGAAGGGACCCACTAAGATCATTGAGTCCAGATCCTTAACCTATGCAGCACACCCTAAGAATCACACAGTGTACCTGAAAGCATTGTCCAAACACTTCTTGAACTCCATCAGACTTGATGCTGAGACAACTTCCCTGGGGAGGCTGTTTCACTGTCTGGGTGAAAAACCTTTTCCTAATCTCTAGCCTGAACCTCCCCTGACTGAATTTCATCCCATTTCCCATAGTCCTATTGCTGCTCACTAGATTGAGAAGATCAGTATCTGCCCCTCTGCCACCACCCCTTGTAAGGATGCTGAAGATGGCAATGAGATCTTTGTTTAAAAAAAAGACCCAAACAAACAAATAAAAAACAAACCACCACCTGAACTTCTTATCAGAGAGAAAAATAACAGCAGGTGTAAATTGTATATATCATTCATGTATAGTAAAGTTTTCTAAAATTCTTGTGGAATTGCTAAATTCCTGTATGCATCATTTGAAGTAAAAGCAGTTCTAAAAAAATGTCATTTTACAACATGGGGTAAAACCTCTTCTTTCATCACAATATTGCTCTCACTGTAGTCTGGCCTAAATGATTTTATCTCATAATTTACTTTTAGTAGTAGGTTACTGCTTCTTGTGTTGTAATAGTGCTGCTTTTGCCTACTACTGTAAATTCATGAATTAGTTAGTCCACCACATTGGTATCATCCTATCTACTTAATGTGTAATTCCAAGATCTATAGAAGCATTAAAAACACTACAGGAAATTAAAGGTTATGTCAAACTGATTATAGCATAATAAGGGTTGGCAAAATAGAATAATCACCTGAAATCTGATTTTGACACTATTTCAAAATTACTGAAGCGGTCTTTAACCTTGAGATCCTGAAATTAACCCTGAGAATTTTAAAACACAATAGTACTCTCCTACATACCCCAAAAACCTCTTATGTAGGATTCGTTCTTTTAGATTTCTTTCTGAAATTGTAATATATATTCAGGTCAATTTTAAAATTTTTGTTAAAAAGCAGGAGTGCTAAAAGCTTACACAAATGCCTCAGAGAAAGGATATCTTGATTCCAGCAGCTAGAGGTTAAAGGCAAAGACAGACTTGGAAAAAACAGGATTTACAGTGCTACATTTTCAGATACTCAGCAATATTACTAACTTATAAACAGTAATGTGTGGGTTCATTGACACATTTTATACTTTTTTTTTTTTTAATTCAAATACAGATTAAAAAAAACCCCCATGTATGACTAGTTTGAATAAATAAGGAAGTGGTTTGTTTGTTTTCACAGCAAGGTGAGCTTAATGTTGCGTTTAGAGATAAAATTAAGCTTTTAAAAATCATAGCAATATAGCTGGAATTCTGAAATTCATATTTAAAAATAGTGTTGTCACAGTAATTAATTTTGTGTTTAATGTATCTTGAAATAGTAAACTTTGCCTCTTATCCTTAGCTGAAATTTCTTAAGCACCGTATTTTCACATGAAACTAAAATCCCATCAACTTCAGTAAGACTTGGGATGTACAGTGTATTGGACAATGGGATCAACTAAAAAAATACCTTGATACTTTTAAATTGTTTTGGTTTTTTTTCCTCTTGCACTCCTTGGGAATGTATGAGGTATGATTGTATGAGGTATGATTTAAGTTCTGCATAAATAATCAGTGATACTTTAGGACTCATAAATAGAAGAGTAAACAAAGCTTAACTTAATAGTCTTCTGTCACTGACCTTCAGTATCACATTGGAACTGCTTTATTTTTAACCCTAAAATTCTACACTGCAACTGCTATTCCCCCCTTCCATCCCCTGCCCAGGTAAGCAAGCAGCTGAAGAATTGAAATGTTGCAAAGAAATTTACTTGTGCAAGTATTTTAAGAGATACTGACATTCTTACCAGTCACTGAGACTCAGATAGACAAACTCTTCTTATGCTGTCGAATACCAGAAGATTACCTGGCTGCTGACGATCATTTTAGGTTATGGCAGGAGAAGATTAGCTCAAATTTATAACAGCTCACATTTTCAATTTTTTCTCAGTTTTCAGAATGGCATGGAAATTATATTTGTGAATCCCTAGGGACTCTCACATTGGTGTCAGTTTTCAGATTTTGCCAGATACATCTAAATGTGGACATAAAATGTAATGGAAAGAAATTGAAAAAAATATCTGTTTCTTGATTTATTTTTTTTTATTACTGAAGAGTTAAGAAAGCAATTCCTCAGGCTATTACACAAATCTTAAATTGGGAATAAATGTTAAGATGAAATCAGATTGCTTAAGGTTCTTTTGCCTATGCATCTCTTTAAAAAAGTCATATCAGAAATATAGCAGGCATGTGTGCTTTGAACATTTCTTGGAAAGGTTGTACCCCAATAATCATTTGGATAAATTATTTAAGACCAATTTTATAACAGTCTTTCATCACATCACTTATACATTCAGCACCTCTTTATCCACCTCAGTATTAACAACTGGTGAGCAAAATGTATTGAAAAAATAGAAAAATTAGAAATTAGTAATTTTAAAATTAATTTTAAAAATTAGAAATTAGTAATTAAGCAAGTAAGTTCAATAAAGTTATTTCTCTGTGATGTTACATGTAAAAAATGTGTTAAAATGGAGCTGTTTAGCATCCTTGGAAAGTACTGTACATCTGAACAATACACAATGTCAGTACATAGCAAAAAACACATCAGGTACATTCTATAACATTGTTATGATACGTCTCCGTGAATGCTAAAATTGTAAAGAATCTAGATAATGCTGCTGCCTATTAATTGAAATGACAAGAAGTATTTCCAATGTTCAACGTGAAGATTAAGTCAAACCTCATTTTCCAGTATTTGGAATCACTTAAAATGGAGAACTGAGTTTCTCCAAATAATCTGGGTCTTTCTGTTGTGCTGCATGTTGTCATGCCCACTCTTGAAGTTTGGAAAGCTTATCTTCAGCTACTGTCAGGGCTTTGATTCTTTCTTAGGCATTTTAATGTATATATGAAACTATAAAAAGAGATTTTTATAATTCTTTAAATTATCATTGAATTTATATTGAACTCAACTTAGGATACATTGCAGAAGCCAGACAGAAGGACAAGGCTCATTATAATTTCAGTGGTATTTCATCAGATTCCAGCTGGCCAAAATGTTGAGAAGTATTGGAACTTCTCCACTATGTATGGGAACCTGGAACAGATGATGGAAATCTTTTACTATACTGCAGTCTCTTAAAAACCTCAAGTTTCTTAAGAAACTTGCTGAAATAGAGACAAAAGGTGCCAACAAGGTAATTACGTTATTATTTATGTATAATTTCAGTGTCACTTGACAAAATAAATTTCTCTTATACACTTAAATTAGTTCCCAGAAAATTGTTTGAGGAATGGCCACATTACACTTTTACAAAGATAAGGCTTATGGTATGCAGGTGGAGGCAAGTGGAGAGGATTGTGGGTGACTAAGCTACAGGAGGTTAGAACCTTTCCTTTCTTTACTTTGCTCTGCCTTTCAGTTAGAACTTCCCTCTATCCTACTTGGAAGAGAAGGATAATTTTGTAATCAACTTCCTTCCCTCAACCTCCTCAATATAGTCCTACAATAGGGATCATAATCTAGTCCATTCGTATGCATGTATCTTTTTAATTTGTAGTATTGTGGCATTAGTATCTCTCCTACTGTATTAAGGTATGTTGTAAGTGATTGATTGTTCCTGGTAAACTGTTACTAGGAAGCCTGGACTAATATTTGACAACAGTATCTTGGAGGTACATCTGGACTTGCTGGTTTGTGTTATAGTTTAAAGGTGATTTATTGTGTTTGGTTGTTGAAAGGTGCTACAAAAAATGGTTTGATAAATAATTGCTTATTGCAGGATAATGAACAGAAGATACTTTAAATTTCTATTAAATAGTGCTGGTTTTATTCCACTTTACATATGGTGGCTGTTTCTAAGCTATGTGTATGCCCTTCAAGTTCCTGTTTTAGTTAGAGGATCTCTGTCAGTAGAGACATGTGCCTTATTTACAAGTTTCTAGCTGTAAGAAAGATAATACAACAGTTCAAACCTTACAATATTCTGAAATGTGCCTGTTGCTCTAGAATTCAGAGGTTACTTTATATATTAAATAAAACCCCTAATATAATTATTAACATCATTTTTGTTACTTAAATTCCATGTATTACAGTTATGCCACTATGATTGGGCTGTTGTGCTGTTATGTTAACTGAACCTGTGAAAACATATTTTAGTACTTTCATAGCACGAAGTGGTGACAGTAACTATAATTCAGGTTCCATTATATGTGGATTTTCAGTTACTTGTAACTAAAATCTTTACAAGTCTTGGTGAATTTTTTTAATTTATTTTTTTCTCTAAATGTGGACATTTTTAAAAAATAGAAATATTTCTAAAAGTTCAGTGACATGGTGAGATAAAGAATTTGAGGTCTAAAAAGTGGATAAGTGCTGCATACAGAATGGAAATCGTTTTTCTTAAGGAAATACCTTTGGAAATTCTAAAGTTGTTTAGGCTTTGATCTACTACACACTGAAAATTATCATTCAAGTCTCAGGCTTTTGTGCTGAATTTCTAAAAGCATTTGTATGAAATCTTATGTCATGGAGGACTTATAGGCATGTAAACGCAGGTTGTCACTTCATGAGTTTCCTAGAAAATTCTGCTCACTAATCTACTATATGTCAGTTTGTACCCATCTCTGTGTGGGGCTTAAGCCAGCTGGCTATCCAAGGAGAAGAATTCTTTTAACAGGAATTAGCTTTAATTTGAGCCTTATCTTGGTGGGTGTCAGCACGGAACGCGGTTGTCTTAAATGATATGGAACCACACAAACAAGTCTGCTCTTGGATTCAATAAAGGGAGTGGATATAGATTAATCTTTAGGACTGCTTGCATTTCCAAAAGTGAACTTGCAGTTTAAACAAGTATTCAAGAGAAGACTGGAATTACTATTATTATTTTGAAATTGCATTTGTATGAAAACTTCCCTTTAGATTCCCAAACTCAATAGTCATCTGTGCAAACATACATATCATGAATTCAATTATCCTGAATTTCAACAAAGGACAGGTCTTGCGACAGTCAGTTATGGATGTTTCAGTCACATTTTTTCATGCATCCTTTCAAGTAACCCTTGAAAAAAAGGATGATACTGCATGTGCATACTTAACTACCTGGCAAAAATTATCCAAGAGACATTACAAGTTGATGCAAGAGGAGTCTTCCTACAGTCCTCCCTCTTTGCCACACAATAAAAGTCTGTATTCTATCTAAAGTGTTGGGCCAGGCATTGCTTTGACTTTTAGCCAAGTGAAGTGTTGTAAAGTGAGCTTTCATTATGAGCCAGAAGAGCTTTGAAGTTCTGGAGAGTGCAATTCATGGGGGTTTTGTGTTTTGTTGTTTGGTTGTTTTGAGCAACATAAATAATCAGAATAAGGAGTTTCCCTATCACTAATATTTTAATGAGGATGTTAATGTTTCGCTTTTTGTCTAAAAAAGGCTCTATCATTTAATTGTGCAAGTAGGAAGAGCTATGTTTAAATAATATTTATTAATGTTCTGCTTTGTCATATACAGTTTGTCAGATTAACTTTTTCCCTATAGCTTTTAATTTAGACATGAAAGATCTTAAAATGTTCTACAGTAGTTAGATTCAAGGTAAAATTATTTACTAAATAACATGGAAAGCATTGTAGAAAGTACAGTGAAGTCTGTTCATTTAAAGTTACACCCATGTCTAAGTCTTCTCAACTTGAAAGGCAGATTTATGTGATACTCTGCAGAGAATATCTTCTGACAAGTGATAATATTTTTTATGACTTTTTTCAGAAATTCTGAACAAAACAGAATGTGGGGTTTTTTTAGTCAAAGAAGTAATGAGGTTTTGTCATATCTATATTAGTTACTTTAAATAAATAAATGAATTTTGTTACTTTAATTAGTTACTCTGAGATCATGTTCTACATGGACACAAATAACAAAACTCAGTAGTTACTTTCTTTACACAGTGTGTGAAAAGATCACTGTTACCTATCAGTAAGAAAAAAAAAGTAAATGCAAGTAGCAAACATTTGCACAATGTATTATTGTTAAACTTTATTTAAATACTTAAATATTTATATACTAATATTAAATACTATTTAAGATGTTAATAAAAAAGTAATATTTTGTGAAGTAGCTGGAAGGTAACTTAGTACTCAGATGATGTACAGTATTATCAGAGAAATAGCGTAGTATCATTTGACCAAGTTGTATGAAAATCAGTTGGCTTGAGAACACAGGCCAATATTGAAATTTCAGGCAGGGAGCATTAATTAGGACATATGCCTTTAATTTGTTCTTTTCCTCTTAATATTTTCAGTGTATTCACTATTTATGTGACTGATCCATAAGTTGGGTGAATTGTATAACTCTGGAAGTCCTCATTTGGAGCTGCCATCAGTTTTCTTTGCATTCCAACAGCTCTGTACTTTTTAGAAAGGAATAGAGAAAATTACAATCTCTGCATGTAACTGAATTCTGTACTATTTCATAGAATCATAGAATCATCTGGGTTGGAAGAGACCTCCAAGATCATCAAGTCCAACCCTTAATCCAACACTATCATGATTACTAGATCATGACACTAAGTGCCACATCCAGTCTTATTTTAAAAACCTCCAGGGATGGTGAATCCACCACCTCTCTGGGCAGGCCATTCCAATGCCTGATTACTTGCTCTCAAAGAACTTTTTTCTGATATCCAGACTAAACCTTCCCTGGCAGAGCCTAAGCTCGTGTCCTCTTGTTCTGTTGCTGGTTGCCTGGGAGAAGAGACCGACCCCCCCCTGACTACAACCTCCTTTCAGATAGTTGTAGAGAGTGATAAGGTCACCCCTGAGCCTCCTCTTCTCCAGGCTAAACAACCCCAGCTCCCTCAGCCTCTCTTCTCAGGGCTTGTGCTCAAGTCCCTTCACTAGTTTTGTTGCTCTGATTTCCTGATAGCTGTGCAATTGCTAGTTATAAGCCTGCAACTTGGATTAAGTCATTATTAATATGAAGATAAGAGGACAGATCTGATTAAGCATCTTCAAGTTTTTATATTTGTAACTAACTTTAAGTGTCTGAAAGTTCTAACAGTGGTCAAGATTCTTGTGTATATTGTGTAATTTACTAGTGCTTGTACTAAAAATATGTAGTGCTGTCTTGAGCTTTATGCTTGGGTTTTTTTCATACCAATAATAGATGAGGCATAAAAGAACTTGGATCAAATTAGAATTTTTGTCTGTTTAACAAGCTTTTCATATAGCTTCACTGTTGGGATTCTGTTTCTGTTATTTCCATAGTAAACTTTTTCATCACAGCTAATTTTATTTAACCTCTTTCAATTAATCTCTCTTCTTATTTTATGAAAGCTTGTTTTGAATAATGAGATTTCTCCTAATTATTTATATAACATTGCCATGATTGTGATGTAACTTTGTATAGTACTTATTGTGTACAATTTTGAAAACTTGCTTTGATTACTTCCAAATCTTATGATACTCAATGCTTTATTGTCTAGCATCAGCTGGAGATGCTTTCAGCTAGGGCTGTTGCCTTCAGTATCTTTCTGTCCCAGCCATTCAGAAAAGCTAATAATAATAACACTGAACACAATGCATCATCTTTAATATCAATGATATTAAATATTTAATATCAGTTCATTGTAGAACTGCTTATTCCAGTCAGTCCTTTGCATGTTCTTATTTAGCTGAATTGGTGGCTCCACCTTCCCTTTCTTTCCAGCTCTACAGCTTTTCCTCCTTGTTCTTTTCTGGATATCTGAAACAGGTCAAAGTTTCATAGCACCAAGAAGGTGATTTTTAAAATCTGAGTCAACATCAATATTTTGATATTTTTATGCATATTTTTCCTGTCTGTTTTGTATAATGTTGATTGAGCATATGTAGGCTTGGATCTTTAAAACTCACAATAACTTATATGGTTGATTATAATTGTATGCATAATAATGATTTGAGTACTTTAGTGAAGCATAGATGCAACAGCTGATAAGATTCATTTTAATGTGCTCACTAATAACTAATAAAAGCTGTATTCATACAGCTGAAAGCTGGTATGAAGCCTGATAATTAATCTGCTACATTTTGTTACTGCAGTGTGCATACCTTGTTGCTAATACTCCCTTTTTATATAGTGCTGTAGTTTTTTCATTCTTTCAGTTAGCTAGCACATTTCTGGCTGATCAAGGTGGTTTTGATCACAGAATCTCAGACTGTCAGGGGTTGGAAGGGACCTCAAAAGATCATCTAGTCCAACCCCCCTGCCAGAGCAGGATTCTACCCTAACTGGGAATTTAACCCAGGCCCCAGTGGTGAGAGTGCTGAATCCTAACCACTGGACCACCACTTCTATTATACTGTAGGAGTAAGATTTAACCCACCCATTGTCATCTCAGAATCATTTACGCTGTAGTTGTTAGTATGCTGAGCATCTGCCACAATAGTTTTTGCCATGGGTTTTGGGGGCATAAAGAGAACAGAACCACTTTTAGGTGTGGGGGTGTTTTAATGTAAGGGTCTCAAAGGTAACTTTCTATGACTGTGTTCTGTTTGTACCCATTGGTACCTCAGCTCAAGACTCTTTCTTTCTTGTGAGGAAACCAAACAAACCTGACGCTTCGGTATTTACCACTTCCCTTTTCTGTCAGTATTGGTAAATACGTAAGTCCCTTTATCTGGGAAATGCAATATCCCATATGCTTTGTAGCTGTGTTAGAAACAATAGAAATACTTCTGTATAATTAATCTTATACATAATATACTTGAGGAAAAAGAACAGTTGCCGTAGATATTAATCTTTCATGTCTGGTTCTTAAAGCTTACTCACAGGGTTACTACTACAATAGCACTTGCTTTCTTTCCTCTTACTTGCTGCTGGGGTGCTCTGTCAAGGAAGTGCTTTTTTTTTTACCCTTCTTTCTGTCAGGTCATCTTCATCTCTTGTGGTCATGTTAGAAAGCCCTTACTGTCTCGAGGACAATTACTTCTTTTCTCTGTTTCAAAGCCTTTTTCCAGCTCAGTCTGGTCAATTAGCACAAAGTGCTTGCTTAGAACAAAACTGGAATGATGTGATTTTATTAAATGCAGTTTGCAAAAGCTCCTGTAAAAGTGAGGAATGATATTCAGTCACTTCTTCTGGATCGTGTTCAAGTTTGTGTCCCTGAGAGAGCGTAAAAGAGCTGCAAGCACTAATTGTTTGTTTAATGATTTCGCCTCAAAATCTACAAAACTAAGTTTTTCATTACTGCTTTGGGTCGTTGCTCTAAAACCTCTGTGTTAAACAGTTAATTGTAAATCTTATGTCTATTTTCTATGATATTTTTTTATATTGCTAAGTACTATCACAACCCTCCACAACTGTCATTAAAAGAATGATTATGCTGATGGAGATGCAAGCCAAGAACAAAACATACTTGATCACAACATTGTGATGGGGTGATCACAAGGATTTGTTTTTCAGTCTTGTTTTTGATCAAAAAACCTGAATTTCACATAATGCTAGTAAATATTCAATCTATTACCTGCTGTAAATTGCTATTCTTATTAACGTGTATCTCCAGGATTTCAACAGTAGAACATCTGGTTTTTATTTTGAGAAAAATATGAGAAGTATTTCTTTGCATGGAAGATGTGAATGAAACCAGACCACATTTGTTTGCAGTGTTATGGATTATCTGGTCTTACACTGTTTATGAATAAATCATGTAGGATGGATAGTGCTGGTAACCAACACAGTATGTTTTATACTTGGTTTAAAACATAAATTTATGTATTTGTGATTTTTCCTGTAGACACTAAAAAAATTTATGTTTTAAATAAAGAAGCAGCCTGTTGCATTTCTAGGCAAGTCTTTAAGTTCATGGATACCAAAAATTCTTTTAAGCCAAGCCATGCTCACTATTGCTAGTATGTATAAGAATACAGCATGAAACGTAAAAACAGAGAAAAAAGAAAAAAAAATTACTGTGATTTGGAAAAAAATAGTATAATGTTTTATTATCTGAGCAACAGTGCACTCTCATCTAACTGGAATGTGGTGTAATGTGACTGTGGATAAAGTTAAGTTAACATGTGCAGCTTGGAAGACATATCTTGCAAGCCCTGATGCCTATTTGTAGAACTTAATGTCGTGAATCCTTTGAATAGTTTCCAAAATATTCCATATTTAAGGGAATGGGTGGATGTACAAACATTTTTGTGTTCAAAACAGCGGGAGATGCTGAGGTTTGAACAGACAAGTTGTTAATGCGAGCATTTGTGAATTGTGTCCTCTTGTCCAACTGTATCTGTACTAACACAGTTAAAGACTACAGGCTGCCTTTGGTCACAGCTGTCAAACTAACAGGGTCTGTTTGTTCTACAGTATGAAAAGATATGTCCTGCAGGACAGCTTATGGGCTGATTTTTTTTATTTAGTAGCTTGCCAATGTCATATGGATGCTTTGGAATTGTTGCTCTATCACTTCTGATATTCCTTGGAGCTAGCACTGCTGGGTTCAGTTCTTTCAGGATACCTTTATGAAGGCAACCCAGTGAAGACTTAAAATACCTTGTACGTAAACCTTTTGGTGCATATGTAGGATGAAATCCAGGATGCACGGAGAAAGCAGATCAGGCCTTTAGAACTAATACTAACCACTAGCTTTGTGAAATATGGACACCAAGTTCAAAGCTTAGGTGTTAGCTTCACCAGCTATGAGGTGATTTAAGGCAACTTTTGCCTCTCAGCTGTTAGTTACTATCTCTTCTTTGATGTGCTGCATGTGACTTTATGAGGATGATATGGTACATATTAAGATATCAAGTATTAGCACAAATTTGCTATGTTAGTGCGAATGCTGGATTGAGTTTGGGATTGAGAGAAATCTCCTAACCATGTATGCACACACTTAATCTTAGCCACTGAGTTATCTTTTTATTTTTTTGGCTAGAACTGGAGACGGAATACAGATTTCAATTAGGCAAGTATGTCTATATTATATATTAGTTAATTGAGTTTTTCTATCTAGCAAGAGTAATTTTTTTTCTGACAAGTTGAATCTTTCAACTTTTTCCCTTGTTTTGGGGTACTTTGAACATATCTCATGTTATGCTTGTGGCTTTGGGGCTTTAATTCTTATAGTTTATCTCCTCAGTTAATTCATCTTCAAAACAGACTGGGCAAAATCTAGTGCAGTATTCCTCTAACACTTTAAGTGGATTTCTTTATCCTGCCTTCCAGTGATGTGAAAACACATTACTTTTTTGTAGTCTGTTTTAGGTGGCTAAAGTCAGAAAGCCAAGTGAAACAATTTATATGCACATACAGGAGACAGGAAAACAGATTTTTTAATAGAAAATTGGTAGGAAGACACTGGATAACTTCATATCATGTTGCATGTTAAAGTTGGGGGTTTTTTAATCAGTTAAAACAAAGACGGCCTTCCTTCCCCAGTAGCTCCAGCTGTTAAAAGAAGTTGTCCTTGCTGTAAAAGGCTAGTGGAGAATTCCTTTTATGGGAAGGCTTGTTGATGTGAAGTGGCTGAGGTCAATGTTTAGGGCAGCAGGATCTTTCCCTGTTCTGCCTGCAGCTTTCTAATAGAAGAAGAAAGGAGGGGTAAGGTAGAATTTTACTGTGCTCTGTCAGTTCACAATTGATTTAAGGTTCCTAGAGGAACATCTGCTAAGAAACAGTGTAGAAAATACTTATGTTCTGACAGCTTCCACAGGAACAGAGTAAAAGCCCTCCATGCTGCATCTTTCCTGTGCTGCAACCCAGCTCAGTCACGCAGAGGACTGAGCCAGCTATTGTGAGATTTTTTTCTTAAAACTTGCTGTTTAGGTATAACTAAATATATCAGTCTAGATAATACACAATAATTAATATAAAGTGTAAGTCATTAGAAAAGTATCAAATATCTGAGACTTAAACTGTTTTTGAAATACTCCTGCATATTTGCTGCTTGAGAATAGGGATAGGAGCAAATAAAGTAATCTAAGAAAACATTCCAGACCATTTAGATTAGCTGGATATTTAAAGTTTAGTCTGATTTTATTACTGCACTGTACTTATCATTTTGACAGTACTGTCACTTTTTAGCTAACTACAGACTTATGGGGGGGAGTAGATTATATTGTGTTTCACAGAGGAATTCACTAGCAATGATCTTCAAAACATTTATTCAGACTCTTGAAAATCCTTGCTTTAAATTCATAGAATCATAGAATGGTCCAGGTTAGAAGGAACCTTAAAGGTCATCAAGCTCCATCCCCTTGCTATGGGCAGGGATGCCACCCACTAGACCAGGTTGCCCAACGCCATATCCAACCTAGTTTTGAACACTGTCAGGGATGGGGTGTCCATAACCTCTCTGGACAACCTGTTTCAGTTCCTAAACACTCTCTGAGTAAAGAACCTTCTTTTAATTTCCAGTCTAAATCTCCCCTTCTTCATCTTGTATCCATTCCACCTTGTCCTATTGCAATCTTGCAAGAAAATCTTGCACTTGCAAGAAAAGTCTGTCCCCCTCTATCTCTTTATCTCTGTCTCTTAATCTCTTTCAGTACCTCCAGGTACTGAAAGGCTGCTATAAGGTCACCACAAAACCTTCTCTTCTCCAGGTTGAACAATCCAAACTCTCTCAGCCTGTCCTTGTAGGGGAGGTGCACTAATCCTCTGATCATCTTTGTGGCCCTCCTCTCGAGCCACTCTAACAGGTCCACTTCTTTCTTATGCTGAGGACCCCAGAACTGGATGCCGTGCTCCAGGTGGGGTCTCACAAGGGCAGAGTAGAGGGGCAGAATCGCCTCCTTAGACCTGTTGATCATACCTCTCCTGATGCAGCCCAGGATATGATTGGCCTTCTAGGACATGAGTGTGCATTGCTGGCTCATATCCAGCTTTTCATCTATCATGACCCCCAACTCCTTCTCCACAGGGCTGCTCTCAATTAGTTCGTCTGCCAGTTTGTCCTTATATCTTGGATTGCCCCTGCTCAGATGCTGGACCTTACACTTGGACTTTCTGAACTTCATCTGATTCTCACAAGCCCACTTTTCAAGTTTGTCCAGGTCCCTCTGGATGGCAATTTCCTGAGAGTTAAAACCAGTGCACATGGAGTTTCTTCTATGTGTTTACTGGGTCTTGAACTTCTGGGTTCACAGCCCTAAAAAGTTTAGTTCTAAACCATTTCTAGTGAAAGAATGTAATTCCTTGTCACAACACTAAACTGAACAGGAATTGACAATATTAGAACTACTTCCTTTCCAAAAGAACTTTCGTGGGACAAAGTGCAGAGACTGTGTTACAGCAGAGAGGCAAGTTTATTGGCCATGATTGAATACTAAATGGGACAGAGTAATCATCATCAGATACCACTTTTCTAGAAAGATCACATCTCTTTTTTTCTGCTATGTTTTTTTCGCTGATGCTCCAAGTACTTTGTTTTTTTTCTTTATTTTATTTTTTCCCCATAATCCTTAAAGGGGGGTAAGAGGCAGCAGCTCTGTAGGGGAATTATATTTCCAGTACTTTGATTTAGGCCCCAAATCAACTCCTGGTACAGAAAACTTCCCAACACATACATCTACTCTTAAAAATGTTACTTCATGAAAATCAAAGCTTTCTGTCAGTAGATCAAGTTTTTGACTCATGATGCTTTGAAGTAGCAGAGGTGATGCCTTAAGCTGCTAAAGCGATGACTTGGATGAGGGGATAGAGTGCACCCTTAGTAAGTTTCCAGATGACACTAAGCAGGGTGGGAGTGTCGATCTGCTTGAGGGTAGGCAGGCTCTGCAGAGGGACCTAGATAGGCTGGATAGATGGGCAGAGGCCAATGGGATGAGTTTTAATAAGGCTAAATGTAGAGTCCTGCATTTTGGGCGTAACAACCCCCAGCAGCGCTACAGGCTCGGGAAGGTGTGGCTGGAGAACTCCCCAGCACAGAAGGAGCTGGGGGTGCTGACTGACGGCCGGCTCAACATGAGTCAGCAGTGTGCCCAGGTGGCTAAGAAGGCCCATGGCATCCTTGCTTGCATCAGGAATAGTGTGACCAGTAGGAGCAGGGAGGTGATCTTGC
>VWZX01005509.1:1627459-1873728 GCA_013399015.1 Galbula dea
CAGAGAGGTTGTGGAGGCCCCATCCCTGGCAGTGTTTAAGGCCAGGCTGGATGTGGCCCTGGATGACCTGGTCTAGTGCATGTGGCACCCCTGCACATGGCAGGGTGGTTGGAACTAGATGATCTTTAAGGTCCCTTCCAACCTCAGCCATTCTATGATTCTATGACTCTAATCAAAAAAGTAAAGCCTCCAAAACAAGCTTGCACTTGGTACCTCTCTAAGAAGAAGAAAGAATGAAGTAAAATACCTTACCTGCTAGGACTAAATGACAAATTATTGAATTACTTTGAGAAAAACAGAGTGTTCAAGTTTCATTATGTGAAAATAAGTGGAATGGAGTATTGTCATGGTTGCATAGAACCTTCTCATCCTCCCTAATACAAACGCATTTACGTACACAGGCTCTGCTCATGGCTCCAAAGAACAGTGTATCCAAAGGAACTAAAGCAGCTAAATAGCTTACAGGGACTCAGTTTTCAAAAATGCACTGTACATATGCTTCCTCTTGATTAATTCTTTTCTTTTTTTCCACAAAAAAAATGTAAATTTTACTCTCAAATAGTAATAAAAATTGTATAGTTCAACTAAAAGAAGGCCATTTCATCTTCCAAAATCTAAATAACTGTGTAGGAATAAGAATAATTACTCCCTCAGATACATACCCTCAGCACAAGGCCAAAGAGGCAGGTATACTGAACATGTTTCAGTGTGTGAAGAAACAGGGCTTAAATTCAAGAAGAATTAGATATTTCATCCCACAAAATGGAGAGTGCTCTTGTCTTAGCTACACAGCCCTTGGCGTGTCACCGATCCTTAAGGACTGCATTAAGACCTGTGGTATGGCTGACTCCTCAATGAAACATGTTACCCAACTAGCAACACTTAGCTCATTGTAGGACAGACTAAAAGGAGCATTTCACCTCCACGCAATTTATTTTGCTATACCCCTAACTTTTAAGCATGGTGTTAAACAACTCCAGCTCCCCACGCTCCTCTGCTGTGAATTTCCCTGTTAATTAAACTCTGTTCTTCCTCCCCCCTCCCATCCCAGCACAGTGACTGCCAGCTGATTCAACTTGTCAGCAAATGATTTTTCTGATGGAAGTCCAATGCACCGGATGAGAGGGCAGCGTGACAAACATTTGTTTACCCATATCTCCGTGCACCAAACCAAACTGACTTTGGCAGGATGCCTATTTGCTGTGAGGGAGTGAAAAAGTTTGATTAGAACTGGAAATGACCCAGATTACAATGTTCCCATTGCCTTTACAGCAAACAGAACTGCCCAAGAAGCTCAAGATCACATGAATGTGCCGTACTCTCTCTTCTTTTCTTGGGAGCCTGTGCAACCAGGGTTGTCAGAAACCATAAGACAGTTATTTCTTGAAAGTTGTGTGACATTCAGATGCCAAATTCTCATCTCACACAAAATATCCATCCATGTTGTATTTATTTCAGATGTGTCACAGTCATTTACCTTTAAGGATATGAGTAAGTCCAAGAACAAAACGTACAAACTTAGCAGTCAAGGTAAAACAGTAGCAGAGGTCGTATCAGCAAAACTTTGCCCTTTCTTTTCCATCAGCTTTCAAGCACGGTATTTTTACAGAATCACAGGACTTCGGTAGATTTCCCTGCAACATTCAGTAAAAACCAGCACTGTTAACAGAATACCAAGTCAGGCTGATTCTGCTTAATATGACAATTTCTGTGCAGGTTTACATTCAGAAAAGTTAAGTAACCTGCTAGAGGCCAAAAACATCACTGAAGATGACCAGAGTTCAGACGCACGATTTCTGAGTTCTCAAACAGCCAAGTACAGCATTTGATCTTCAGCTGTTAAAAACAACACTAGACATAAATATCTGTAAAATTCCTATTTTCTTAGCAACATCTTTTCAAAACACTTCATAGTAGAATAAACCCACAGACTGATATTTCTAAATACACATTCCAAAGTGTACCCTCTCTAGCAACATCTACACTCATTGCTATTGTTTGGTTGTTTTTGTTTTCCTTAGCCAGGGAGCAATATAGTGAGTTATACTGAAAAGAATTTACAACTTAGCTTTAAAAGAAACCTAATTCACTGGACTATTGTTGTACATCTTACTAGCGTATAACTTATGAAAGGAAGTAGACATTGGTGCCTTCAGGAAAAAAAAGTGGAAGAGTGGCAGTACGAAAGACAAGAGATAAAGGAAAGATAGAAGAAAATTAGATAGTTCTTTCTTCTCCATTATGACTTCATTATAAGGATCTGCTTGCTTCTGTCCACATACTTTACTACCATTATTTGTTCTTGTTTACTGCATTCTGAGCATGTGGTCAAACATACACAAATTGTTTTTATGAATTATTTTTAATATAGCTGCTTAAACAATACTAGTTAACCTATTCTGGGAAAACCCATCTCTGTTCCACTGGTAAAAAGCCCTGTGAATCCAATATTTTTTTCTCGCTTCTAGCCATCAGGAACATTAAATTTGTTTGACAGATTAGGTATAATAAGCCAAAGACAGAAAAAAAAACACCCAACAGAAAACATAACAGCATTTTACTTTTTAACAAGCTTTCTGCAATATCGAATTCTATTTTTGTTAGTTATCTTCTAAATCTAGATTAGTCGCTAAATTATATGTAAGAGGATTTAATCAATTGTTTATCAAATTCTCATTAAACCTTCCAGATTACTAAAATGCAGTAGAGGATGTTCACCAATCACTTCCTCTCTAAGAAAATAAATTGGGCCTAGGACCACGGGCCTAAATCACCTTGGCAAGCTCGTGCTCCTTCAGCACTCCATCTGCACAGTGTCCAGCAAAATAGCATTCTGACCATTTGATGGATATTCCAGGTATTGCTGAAGGGCCCAAGGCTTCTTCAGCTGGGCAGTGCAGAGTTGGCAGTCACCAGAAAGCAGGACCTCATGGACCCACATGATCTTGAACATGGTGCTCTTTGTCCCTACAGTCATCCATGAGATGCCCTCTCCAACAGGAAGCAGACTAGAGATTCCTCTTCCCATGCACGCATGGCAGCGAGAGGGCATTGGTGTCCTACCCACCTACCCCACCCAGAGAACACCTGCAAACTTCACTTTTTTGTTCTCTGCATCAAAGTACATCCCAGTTCTGCCTACCCTTACACCTAGACTGGTCCCATTTAGTCCCAGCTGCCTATTCCTCAACACTGTCCAAATAGATTGTGGTAACACAGACCTGTCTTTTTCTACAAAGTTTCTTATCTGCCCTGTATCTAGATAATGATAAATTTTTATCTGTCAGACATTTAGAAAATGTCATTCCCAAGGCCACTACTTAGTCCTTCTCGTCCACTCATTTTCTGAGCTTTATTGCCAAATATAGGGCAGATAAGAAGTTACGGAATCTCAGCAAATAAGACATTAAGGAACTGTCCAAGTACATTGCTCTTGCTATGAATAGTCTATATCCACAGGAACTCAAACTTCAAACCTGCTGAACCTGATACTGATTACCAGAGCTCTTTTGGGCTGCAAATGCACGGTGTGTGAAAAGCTAACTGGGAAGCTCCACAGTGACACTGAGGCAGAGGAGCAGTATGGACTTCTCCTAGACCACAACTGAAGGGTGGCTCCTACGACTGGTGGAGAAAAATAGATGAATTAGGAAATATGACAAGTCATCCAGGAAAGTCCACCCCACCCCCTCTAATGCTGCAGTACAACATTAAGAACATGACTAAGTTGAGAGGTGAATGACAGTTCTTAAAAATAAGGCAACCCTATACATCCATTTTTATTCTGGAAGAAAAAGGGAAAGACAAATAAGGTACCATATTAGATATCGTTGTTTGGGCTGGGAAGACACACTTCTTCGAACACCCTTCCTTTCATTAAGCTTTGGCAGAAATAGTATTCCTAAATACCTTAAAATCTCCTTGCTAGCTTCGTTTAATTCCAGATAATATATGAATATCTTTTTTTCCTAGCAGGTAAGCCAATTCTTCAAGACTGAAGAAAGACTACCTGGTTGTCCATTTTGTTATGCAGTACTCCTTCCAAGGAAGGCTCACTTTCAAAGGTTATTTCCATATCTGGAGGCGATTCTTTACAACAAGCTATATTCCAGAAGCTTTGCAAAGTCATCTGACTAAGATTTCTGGAGGGTGACACCATCTGCTATTTGCAACTGACTGCACAAGATGTAAGTGAAAGGAAATTATGTTCAGAAAATACCCACACGCTATGCAATCAAAAGCAAGAAACTGTTGTGGGATGACGGTGGTAAATACTAGAACCCTACAAATGCATTCTCAATCAGCAAGTGTCTCCTTACTAAATTTGCAATGGTGACAATTAAAAAAAAAAAATCAAGCTTGATTTTTTTTCACAGATGTACACAGAGCATCGTAGCATATTATTTTATCAAATAATTGTACAGCCAGGCAATATGAATGGCAAAGCACAATTTAGGAAATAGCATTATTAACTCCACAACTATGCTATATTTAAAATTTAATTTAAATTTTGGAATTAAATCAAAGTAACCACCTAACTATGATTATAAAGAGGCCAAGGCATTAAAAAAAAAACTATATAAGAACAAAGGATAAAGCAAGTACAGGTTTTTAAAACTGCAGGCACAGACACTCAAAAGCCTAGATATCTACCAGGTAACAAGAAAAGCGAATACTACTTCCTCAATATTAGCCTCTTAATGCATCCAGTCCTTTCATTAACTCACTGTACCTTGCAATTGGGTATTTCCTCTGCAGAGGCAGCTGGGGACACATTTGGAACTGTGGGTTACAAAAGCATCCATCACGTCTAACCTTAGCTTTTTTAAGCAATTCAAACTTCACCTGTAACAAACAGGCATTATGGTTCAGAATGGGTTTTTTAGGACAAGTCATCAAGAACACACATGTACCTACACCGATCTATAAACATAGTCTAAATACAAGAAATTATTTGCTTAAGTGATAAAAGTACAGTTGAAGTCATACACGTTTCATACTCTGCAGAGACTTTTAAACAAGGATAGAGTTTTAACTCAGTTCCAGCTTATTCCTGTACAGCAGAACAATTGGGTCACACAAGGAAGAAAGCATCTCAACACAACCGACCACACCAAACAACAGCACTATTTACAGCTCAGTCAACATGAAGGCCACATTTAGGCCAGTCCTTCATGATCCTTCAATCCTTCATGAAAGGAGTAACATATCAAATTCCAAAGGCTTTTTTCCCCTCTCCCTCTACTACCTTATCTAAACTTGCCCATGTACAGTTTAATCTCATAAAGCTATCTTATCTGAATATTCTTCTGATTTCCACAGCCCTAGCACATTGACAAGGACCAAACCTCTCTATCTGTCAAGAAATAAAGTAATTTGAATGCTCTTCTCAAAAAGCAGTCCCTGACACTGTTCAAGAACTAAATCAGTTATGGCTACATAGTATCTCCTCACATGCTTCTCTCTGTATTAAATGCTTCAAGTAATTAGGAAAACATGACCCTGATGCTTCCAGCCTGAATTCCCCATTTTCCTACAACTTACAAATCAGCTCAAGTCTACTGCTCATAAGGATTACAAGAGATGTATCGATACAATCATTCAAACTCAGACTACATGGGACTCAAAACTCAACACGTCTCCTTTGAAATTCAAGTGGAGTTAAAAAGATTTTACTTTTTCAAATCACGCACCTCCAGAAAAAGTCAATTCACGTTACTTCATATGGAACCTGATATCATGTTCAAATAACCTGCTTTCAACCGTCAAAGAAGATGCATAATCCAACTAAGCCCTAAAAAATGACTTCTTGTACAGTTCTCTGCAGTGTGCTTCAATAGTCAGCCTCTAAGTATCCCCCATTCAGGAAAGAGAGAAAAAAAACTAACAAAAAAACCCAGAAAAAAGTCCCCAAATGGTTTCCTTAAGGTATGTCAGAGAAGAGCCCTACATTCAACTTTGTTGTATTGTTACAGTGGAAAAAACTACACATACTTTCATACAGAAGAAGGCTCGTATCCACATTTTCTTCTGCTTACAGTAACTGTTACTTGAAATAGTAATAGAAAAGATATATCTATGCTAAATCACTTAATCTAAGATCTATTGTCTTCTTGGTAAGTTTATTTCTTCCCCAACATTCCACTTCATTTAAGAAAGCAAAAGTAAGGAAGAATAAAACATACTGCTTTTTTTGCCCCTTCTAGTGCTGCAGGACAGGAAATCCTGCTGCCAGAAATAATTCCATAACAAATACATATATATTTACTCTGTAGGCACAGAGTCCAAGGCTCAACTCAGTAAAAAGACATGTAAGTCAGCACCTAGAGACTTCAGACTTAAGTGCTCCTCAGGACATCTGCTATTGCAGGAAGGTCATCAGAACTGCATGAATGCTACTAGCACACAGCAAGTGCTGCAGACAAAAGAAATGCTGAATCCATGGCAAAGTGACTGAGACCCCTCTTTAAAACTAGACAAACTGGAGCAAATATTCAGTGTGCGCTTATGCAGGATCTTTCCAGAAACATACAAGTTTTCACAAAGCTAACCACTTAACCAGACAACTTTTGAAACTGATAGTACCTCAGAAAAGGAGGTGAAGCAGGTAACAATATCAATGAATGTATTTGAGCTGTAGAGTGTACTTCTTCAGAAGACAAACAGATAAAAAAAAGAAACTGCACCTACGCCCTCATTTATACAATGCAATTAAGTATGTCTTTAAGTGCTTTGCTGTACTGAGTCATTATTACAGGAGTCTATTACCCATGAACTATTTACCAAAAAAAAATTAATTGCAGAAATCTCCAGGGTAAACTTCATGCCTCTTCTGGTTACCACTGCACCACCCACAGGAACTTTTCATCCCTCCCCAGAGGTAACCTTCGGCTGTGTTGATGGCAGAAACAGCCTGATAACATCCTCCGCTGACACAGACACTGCCAGAGGCTCTGTGAGCAGACCTCTCCCTAACAAACACAGGGAATAATACATGAAAATGCTTCTCAAGCTTCCTAATAGCAAAAGTAATACATGTAACCAAACACAACACAAAGACATCTTCCCCAATGTACCAGGGTGGTCATGCATGTAAATGCTCACTCTACCAGGCAGCTAAGAGCAGAAAATGCTGGAAAACAAACAAACAAAAAAATGGAAGTAATCTGGAAGCAATTATGGAATTCCTCTCTCCTTTTTGCCTCTTCTCTGCAGGTTATGAGCGCTGCTACTTTTACACCTTCTGACAGTCATAGCAGGGCAAAGCGGAGACAGCATCCTCAGCCTCTGCCGTGGTTTGATGGGAGTGTCAAGGCAGCCCTGAATGGCCACATGGTGCTTTACAGTGCTGAAGGAGTTTGCATGCTCAGACGTTCTTAGGTGCTCCTTCTTCCAGCTTCAGCTTTTACACAATTCCTTGATGCCAGACCCCATTTGGAGGCTAAACCAATTTTAGAGTCTAGAGAAGATTTTTTCCTATATAACAAGGGTATCAACATGCTAGATGGGCCTCAGACTGAGTTATTATTATGGAAGAAAGAAACTGCAACTGCTGCAACTCTAGCAAGTCACAAAGTAGCTAATGACTTTAAAATGTTAACCATGACCTTTTAAGCCAATAGGTCTGTGTTACCAAGCAAGCAACTGCAGCGAGCATACGAAGAATAACTGGGAATTTGAGGTACTAGTGACAGCCAGGCACACCTTAATACTACATTTTTTAAGCCAAATATACACCATGAGATCAATCGTAAGGAGGACAATACAGGCAGCCCAATGCTATCCGCTCCATCAATTCTAGAAAAAGTTTTAAAGCTTATTGTCTTGATGTATGTACAGAAGACTGAAACCACCCCTAACAGGAAGCACTGTCATTAGCATTACATTGCAGTGCACACTGAGCTCAGTGGTGTGCAGCAGACCCCCCTGGTGTCTGTGGAAGGGACACAAGCTAAAAACTCAGGAAATGTGCTCAGTGTCTGGCATGCTACTCCAAACACAAATATAATGCCCTAATCCACTAAGGCTGTTACAGGACAGAAAAAAGAAAACAAAACTACGACACTGGAAGAGTACAACATGGTATGTTGGACAGCACAAGTCAGAGCTGTTGACGGGAGAAAAGGTGGCTTCCTGAGCGACTAAGCCTATAAAGAGTTAAGATCTGTCCTGCCTGTCACATAGCTGTCATTTCCCCTCAACCTTCCTTCACCTAGTAGAGGAACAGATGAGGATGCTGCCTTCCCACCAGCACCACTTGTCAGGCACAAAGGTTGAACGAGGACAGCTTTAATATTCAAGTTCAACTACTGGTGCCAGCACAGACGTGCCTTAAATAAGCATGCCGGGTGGTCTGGAGTAGCAGATAAGACTTTGTAACACTTTGCAACATTTATATGCACATAAACATCCACGTTTTCCTGTTGCCATATCAGGAACAGAAAAGGCAGTAAAAATTGTGCCTCCATACGTAGCCTGGAACCAGGCTTTGTTGTGTAGGCTTAACAGCAGGCTTTGACATCTCTTCTCCCTTCAAAGCCTCCGTGCAGCAGCCTTCTTTATGTCTTCCTTCTTCAGCAAGTTCTGAAGAAAATGGGGATGTTCCTACAGATGATGGTGCCACTTAGGGCAGTTACCATCAGGACCAAGTATTTTGTTTCTCATTTCAGCAGTAGCCATGACAGCAGCAGTGACACCAGTGCTGTGCAGGGGACAGATACAGCATGAGGGTAATGGCATGGGGGAGAAAAAGTTGCAACATTTCCGTTGTTTTCCTCACATATACACTGCCTTCAGTATAACAGTGACATACAGTTAAAGACTGATTAAATCATATTCAAAACCATGCATTTTCTACACAGTAGGAACAGTAAGAAAAGGCTTCCAAAAAAAAAACAAAAACAAAAACAAAAACCGCAGATTCAGATGAACGGGCATGATACTGCACCCATAACCACATGCTTCAAACGGATTACAATGCAGACCAAATTCGACTGGTTTGTAACATGAAAAAGTGCTTACGAAATTACTATATAAACACAGGTTGAGATGGATAGCTGTCTAGAAGCACAGGACTAAAATCTACCCTGTCAAACTTGGATAATGAAACTTTTTTGTACAAGACCATTTTATTTATTCTTGCATACTACTGCATCATCTCCTGTTACAGAAATATTTATTCTGTATTTCCACAACATAAATAAAGAATATTCAATTAGGTTATATCCAATAACAATTTTTCCATGTTCATCTGTTCTTATGTTGCTGAGGGGTTTTTATGTTAAGCATATGTGTTTTAAAAAAAAAGGAAGCAACTATGCAACTGTTTAAACTTGCAGTATGCATAAAGTATGTAAAAACAAATAGACAATCAGAGCTCAACTCAACAGTTCCACCTTTTCCAATCATGCTATAAAGAACAAGTTCTTGATGAGAAATACTATATGTCCCCGATTTGGTAATAACTTCCAAAACCTGACGTTTGAAGTACAATAGGAGATCTGTCAGAAACAAGTGTGAATATTAGTTTTGATCCACTGGAAAGTGGTTCGCATTTCAAAATCCATAAAGCAACAAACCCCAAAAGGGTTTTAATTTGTATGAAAGAATATAACCATCTCATTTCTTCCATAAATAACATCAGTGAAAAACTTCAGAGAAAATTTAAATTCTTTGCTTGAAAAGAAGGCTGACAGCACGTAGCTCTTCAAATGATTCCTTTCCCCTTCCTGTGCGCTACACTTAATCCTGCTGGGAAAACAAATCCTGCAACTTTTCACTTGAAGGGCTAAAATAGATTAATAATTAGTGATGCTTATGCTGATTCTGTTTAACTTAAAATGCAGAGAACCTTTCAGAACTATTTAATGTATCAGCATTAAAAAAAAAAGAAAAAACCAAACCCACACATACCACACGCAACATGGAATGGGGAAAAAAATGAGGTAAAAGAAATCCAAGCTACTGTAGAGATCCCTGAAAGCAAAAAACGAAAATTTGTTTCCCCAACAAAGACAATACTTAAGTCTTTATAAACTTTCAGATAGGTCCAGACTTTTTTGTTCAAGGGCAAATTCAGATAACCTACATGCTACTATGCCCAGTATAATGACAATGGGATAAAACAGCAAGATTTAATCCAGAGAGTACTCTTATTTTTAAGGATGTTCTCTGTACATATCCAGTAGTGTATCCTGAAAGGTATGAATTTGGAGGCTGGTCATATTTTTTTCAGTTTCATAAAGTATGCATTCCTCCATTCCCAAAGCAATTCAATGCACAAAGGTATCACAGAATACCCCAAGTTGGAAGGGACCCACAAGGACAATCGAGTCCAACTCCTGTTTATGCACAGGACAACCCCAAAGCCACACCATGTGTTTAAGAGCATTGTCCAAATGCTTCCTGAATTCTATGAGAGCTGGCTCCATGACTGCATCCTCAGCGAACCTGTTCCAATGCTCCACTACTCTCTGGGTGAGGAAGCTTTTCCTAGTATCTAACCTGAACCTCTCCTACCACAGCTTCATGCCATTTTCCCTGGGTCTTGTCACTGGTCACCAGAGAGAACAGATAAGCGCCACCTGCCCCTCCATCTCTGGTGAAGATGTAAATCAACACTTGGGAAAACAAAAACCTCACACCTCTACAGCCACCTAATGAGAATTGCCTATCACACTCCTCTACACTATAAACAAGTACAAGCATCAGAGTCCTAAAATATAATAAATAAAACAACAGAATTGCTACCTTCAGGTAGACTACTCAGAGAAAGAAGAGCATAAACTGAGGGAGAGTTGCTAATATCTCTGCACTGCCTAGGCAAACTTCCTGTGCTACCCAACCACTTCAGGAGAAAATGAAGCTGGTGACTTGCCAGCAGCTCCACACACATAAAACACAGGAGCTGATCGTTCAGTCTTTGCAGCTACCCAAGATAAACTGAGCAGAAGCATCCTCCCAGGCATATAGGAAAGGCTTTACAATTCAAAACTGAGCTCAAGTTGCATCCAGTAAGATCTGGAACCCATTTCATTTTAAAAATATCAGAGGCTTCCCCATTAAAAAGCACAGGCCCAAGTGGTTTTTGGTGATGCCATCCAGAAGCAATTACCACGTGGAAAGGAGAACCATCAGGAAAATTTTGAAAAATGAAACCTTGACTATCTGAGCTATTATGACCCTTTGGATATGCAAGCAACATCCCTGTAATGGAAACCTGTATTAGGGAAGCATGGTTCATTAAACAAGGCAAAGAGCGTGTCCTGCCTGGTTGCAGTACTTACCTCCCTTCCTGCCAATTCTAGGCTCAACCACTGTATGCATTCCTGAAAATTCAAATACTAATCACTACTATTAGTGACTTCATGTCTGGACAAAGGAGACCAGCATCATCTTGTTTTCAAGATGAGAGGATTCTAGTCATGACTTACCTGCTTTTAAGATGTAGTCCTCAGCTCACTATAAGAAGAGAGAATATTTGCACAGATTAAATGATCATCCACTGATTCATGCCTGCATGGAAAGTATGTGCCCTCTGGCCAGTGAAGTTTAGAATTCATTAAAAAGAATATGCTGGCAGATTTGGATTCAGGATGGTTTCTCCTACACACACATAACTATGCATTTAACACCTACACAAATTAACAGCAGCTACAAATACAGGCCACATCCAGCAAACAAGTAGCAGTGATAATGGTCGGCTAAAAATAGAAGACTCAATATTTTAAAGAATTGCTTAAGATAAACACTCAGACAGAGATCAAACAACCAGGTCATCATGTTTTACTGGCACACATAGAGAAGCAGTGGAATTTGCTTTGTGTTTTCAAAAGCACAGTGGATCTTACAAACCACCTCCCTCCCATCAGACAGGGAATAAAAACAACTAGTAGAACTAGTAGAAACAGGATAAGGAAATTCACACTGGCATCAGCAAAGTTATTCTTGGTCCACACTGGAATACAATGGAAAAGAAACAACCACACTCTTTCATGTTCCCCTACTAGTAGAAATTGGAGTCCTAAGGAGCCAGCTGGCCTTGTACCATTTTTATCCCTCCCATCTTCTCCCTGTACCTCACTGTCGAAACAGACCTAGTCCTAGCTCTTTACCATTTTCTTTCATCTGCTTTCCAAGATATTGATTATTTTCTTACTGAAGGCAACCTCTTTAATTTTCCAACTTTCGGTCTGTCTTAACAAGAAAAAGGTAAGAATGTTCATCACTGTGGGGAAAGGGAGCTCTTATGATTAGTATTTTTGGAGAAGAGAAAGAAAAGCTGTATTCTGAACGCAAATAGAACAATTTTTACAGGACCAGGAAGTCCCCGCCATGGGCCTTGGCTCCAAATACACACATTGTAATTTTTCAAAACACCCATTATCTTATCAATAGTCCTAACTGGACTCTGGAGATAAACTAGTCCAACCCCCCTGTCAGAGCAGGTTCACCTAGAGCAGGATGCACAGGATAGTGTCCAGGTGGGTTTGGAATGTCTCCAGAGACAGAGACTCCATGCCCTCTCTGGGCAGCCTGGTCCAGTGCTCTACCACCCTCTAGGGAAAGAAGTTCGTCCTCATATTCAGAGAGAACTTCTTACGTTCAAGTTTGTGCCTGTTACCTCTTGTCCTGTCACTGCATACCACTGAATAAAGACTGGTCCCATCCTCCTGACACCCACCCAGTAAGTATTTATAAGCATTCTAGTATTCTATTTTCAGAATTATTCATGCCTATGAACTAGAGCCCTTCTACTTTCCAAGAAATGAGAGAATGAAAACACTTATGCACTTTATTTTAAAATGTAATACTAGATATCTAGAGAATATATGGTCATGAAGTGTAACAACTGAAATCTTAAATGACAACAACAATACATAATTAATAATAGGTGGATTGCTTATTTGGTTCAATTTATGAAGATGGCTTTTGCATTATGAGTTAAGCAGGTGTCATTAGGAACATTTGGACATCATTCTTCTGTTGCAAGTCTTAGCCCAGGACAATAAAAGTGGCTGGATTAATTTTGATAATTTTTTTTTTTAAAAAATAGCATGTTACTGCTGATACACAGGTTTAGGCTTACCTTCCCAAAACTATATACTGTCAAAAAAAATAATTTCCCTATTCCAAACCTCTATAGTTGCAAGATCTACAGTATCTTAAGCCAAGTACAGTAGCCTACATTTAGAAGAACACGAATACACATCTAGTGTTAAAACTGCAGATGAAAATTTCCATTACACTCCATTCACTGTACACTATACATCTATTGTTCTTTCCACAAACAACGAAAACAAAGAAGAAAGATTATGGATGGGTATAGACAGACAAAAATTTAAGCCAGTGCTATTCAACATGAAAGGAACAGAAATCATCCTTAAGAACTGCTAAACTACTGGGCATTTTCCCCAAATTTAATGGGAAGCCAAAAGATTTCTGAGAAACTGCCAGCACAGTAGTACCACTCACAGTGACTCTGAGTTTGTTCTGCAGCGAAAAAGCTTTGAAAGACCAGAAATATCCATAAAACATGGCACCGCTGTGAGCAATGCAGACATGGAAGAAAAGGATAAAAAAAAGAATGGGGAATAGACCATCTGCAATGCAGTATGCAAACTGACAGCAGGAATAGGTCTGGAGACAACCCCACAGCATGACAGGAAATGCTCACCTACTGAGGAGCAACGTCAGTGCTAACACATTCTTCAGTACTGTGCTCTCTGCCAAACCTCCAGGGAAGTTTGAAGGAACATCTTGTGTCCCTGTGACTAGAAGGTATATACACAGCCTCAAATGTTGCGAAACTAGTGCAAGAATGAAGATAGGAAGGGTAAGTGGGGAAGTTGTCTTAACTGTGCACTCTGAATTCACTGATGGCACAACAGCTCTCCTGCCACTATGACCACTGAACAGCCTGAAACACAGCTCTTAACTTCACATATCCACAAAAGACACAGCTATTGTACAAGAAAATCCCAGAAAATAAATCACAGCCATGTAAGGCACAGTCCATCTCTAAATGGCGGACATCTTTTCCATGCATTTTGGAATTATGCTAACACTTCTAAGTTGAAACTTGGACAGTAAAACACCAATTGAAAAACAATAATATTAGCATATTAGCATATGAACTTTTTTCCACTAAAAATCTTTCAGCCACCTTAAAGCAAGTAAATTCTGGATAGTAGAATAGTAGAGTCTACAAAAAGCAATTTAGGATGCATGTGCTTTCCACAGGTCTAGTCAAGCAACATTAAGGCTGTAACAGCATGTTTTAAGACAAATAAGATGTGAACCAGAAGCCCTAAAGAATCAACCACAGTTCGTGTTTTAAAAAGTCCTGTTGCTTCTGTGTTTAGCTGTGAATGGAAAGAAAGCTGTCAGCATGGATTTTATGGACCCATAGACAAGGAATGTGGAATGATAAAACCTGCTCTGCCACCAAGACAGAAGCTCCACTACAGCACTATTGCAGTTGTTAAAAAAGCAGGCCTAGAAAATTGTGCTTATTCTCTCAATAAAAACATTACATGGATGTAGCAAAAATCTTATAATGAAGAGCTTTGAGTGCCCTTTTAGACTGCTGGAGAAAGGGATGAAATTGAGAACCTGGAGAAACCTGAGCTACAGCTAAAGCCAATGTCTGTTTGTCTTCATATTCCTACGTCTGCTCAGATAGCAAATGCTACCACTGGAGGGGATGTCAATTGCGATTTACTAGATTAAAACACAAATGTTGTTTTCTAACATTTCATCTTTTATCAAGTCCATGAACACAGTAACCTAAGACATCACAAGAGCAAAGTTCATCTCCCCCATAAAATGCATGTCTCACATAATTTAAGCGCCACATCAGTCAAGCGAACAGTAAAGCTAAGTGTTCCTCATGCTGTTCCAGGACTATGTCCTTACATTTGCCTGTGGACTAGAAAATAAGCTCCCAACTGTTCAAATCTTAGTTTTCACACTACTTGTTTTTTCCTCAAAACAACCACAAAACTCTTCATGACCTGCAGGGGGCATAACACCATCTCAGCACAGCCCCGGAAGAAGAAACTGTTGGGAACCCATCCTTAGTGTCTTCTCTCTTGTGTGTGGACTGACAAGTAGGTTGAAATGCCATTTGACTTTTTTAAATTTAGAACCCTGTCAATTTATTGCAATTTGCTCATTCTGGTATCTGCTCTCACTACTGAAGTATTACAGTAAGTATTGCACAAGTAAAAGGACTGAGTATAGGCATTATTTAGGTTTAATTCCTTTATTAAATAATGCTAAAAAATAATCTCCTTCATCTGAATGCCTTATGGTGGTATACATTACAGAAGTGCCTAACAACCCGTGTGTGTCTGTGCAGGTACAAAAAGGCTCTGGAAAATGTTTCAACAGCTACACATCTCATTTTCAATGAGAAAAGTATATTAAAATAAGTTCAGTTATGAACAAGAGTTTCATAAAAACTAACAGCTCCACTTACACTTTCAATCACCCATGTCTTCTAGAACAGCCTGGCAAGCTTCAGAACTGACCTTTTCAGTCATGCCCCGTTCAACACACTGTGCAGAACCAATACTGTGACAATAAATTAACCTCTACAGGAAAAGCAATGCATTAATACCCCTTGCTCCATCCAAAACATAGCCTGTGGTGTGTCCAGAACACAGCAATTTGTTTGATTCCACAGTTGCAAACTCAAGACTTCGGTACAAACAATACTGCAAATACAAATACTTCTGGGGGATTTTCAGGAAAAAGTTCCACCAGACCTTCAAACAAAGAAGGGGGAGGGGAAAAACAAAACAAAACAAAACAAACCCAAAACACACAACACATACACAAAACACCATACACCAAATGAACCCACAACCAACCACAAAAATAAAGGACAGTGAGATACAGACATTAAAACACCATGTCTGAGGATGGTGACTAGCAAGACTTCCTTTTACACAGAAGTCACTTGTAGGAAGTCCCAGTTGTCAAAAGACAGGTTTGTAATGTCTTGGTTTTTCAGTCTCAGCTGCCAGTAAGATTATATCCTCTCTATGTATTATAAATGGAGGAAGGTATAAAATATCCCACCTGCACATCCAGAACTTGAACATCACACACTAGACAAAGTTTCCTTTCTATCAAACTACAATTTTGGTACAAGACATACAGACCAATGACTTTATTGACAAGCCATTTTAGCCACTGGCAATCTGCTATCAGAAATCATTCAATAGTTTGTCTCTGGAAAAGACAACTGTGTAAGATAACAAGATTGCCTGCTACAGGTTCTGTATAAAGCTACAAAGCTAAGAAGCAGCTACAGCTCAAGAAGAAATTACTCCACAGTACACATACATTGTTAGAAGGGCAAACAAATACTTTTATTTTGGGGAAAAAAGAATTCTCTTCCGCCACATGTGGCTTTTAATCAGTCTCCAAACAACCACAGGAAGCATGGGTGGTTGGGGCTTCAGCTGAATTGCTTCCCATGCTACTGAACACTTAAAGAGGGAAGCAGGTTATGACACTGCCATAATCAAACCACCAGAAAAGCCTGATTTTGGTCTGAGAACGTTCCTCTTCCTCATGCTGCACAAATTTTACCAGGAACCATATAAGGTAATGCCTGGGTTAGACATCAGACTGTTTGATTTGCCAGTAAAAATGTTTTTCCTTCTTCAAAAGAATTTTGGCAATTTATTTCAAGTTACAGCAACTTTCTGTATTTTACAGCCAAATTATTGCAAAGAATGGCTGAAATGCATCAGCCCACTGTTCAAGATGCAGCTCGATGCTATAATCAAATAGCTCAGAAAAAGACAAGTAGCATAAAGGAATTACGAAAGGAAAAGAAGAAACATCACTCATTTTTTCACATCCTTTTTCCATTTCCTTTCCAAAACCAAGCAGAAAGCCAGAATTGCCAACAAAGAGCCCACAAAGCTACTCAGCACCGATGCAACCAGTCAAGTTTCCAGTACCTTTCAGTGCAGCCTTACAGTAATACATTTCTGCTTCTGCTCTCTTCCAACTCATCTTCCATCTCAACTCCAAAGATCACAGGTTGATTGTACAGACGGTATCTCATATATGCTGCTCCCAAATCCTCCCAACCCTACAAAGCTTTGTCATTATCACGTTGCTATTGTCTTCCTCATCAAGTCTGGGTTCCACAAACAAGTCTGACTAAAGCCAGACAAGTTTGCTTAATAACCATAATCATTATCACCTGGTTTCAGGTACTGCATGCATAACACTTGCTTTTCATTATTTTTTACTATGTTGTAGCAATAATGTACTATTTTGCACTCTTCAGCATTGTTTTTTGGATGAATGGAAAGAGGAAGTGTTCATAAAATGAAAAACAAGCCTTCCACTTGAGTTAAGGCAAGCTTGAAAACAGAATCAGAATAATAAACTATCAAATAAAAAGTACCTGGGAAGTGTTATTTGAAGCAGCCATACTACTTTCCCAAGCACTGTACTATGCATACGTATCAAACAATTTAGTTTAGTCCTTGCCATTTAAAAATGTAAGTTAATGATCCAGGGGGTGGGAGGACCTGAAGAAGCTCTAATTATGTACACTGAGCAACTGGTACTCTATTAGTCAAGCTGCAGAACCTATTTGTATTAAAAGGGCAAGAAGATATTAAATCAGCACTAACAATTCTCAGAGCAATGTCTGAATAAACGCAACATGAATTCATATCCTGTATGCAAAGTAGTTTAGATACAGTTTCAAAAAACTTTATACGCTTATAAAGCAGCATCTCTGTAACAACCTAAATCACTGTTTTTCCAAACCCTTGGAATAAGGCTGTGTACACATATCAGTATTTTGTGTTTAAAATTCTTCTCAATACCAAGACATTAATCCACACAGGTCTGGAGAAGGCATCTTAAAATTAGATTTAACTACAAATGAGTAGAAGTCCAAGGCTGCTAAAGACAAACAGTTTAAAAAAAAACTGACCACAGAACAACAAAAAACAACCCACACACAACAAAACTATATACAAAAATCCCAAACAAACCTAGTAAAGTCAAATCTCCTACAAAGCTTTTGCTGAAACATAAGCAGAATGCCTGCAAAAACACCGATTTAAAAGTCTAAGTCTCCTAACCCCACGAAATACAGTCATACTTCAGGCACTACAAGCTGTGTATGTAGCACAGAGCAGACATCTTCACAGCCAAAACCACACAAATCACACCACAGATATCCCTGGACTTTGTGCTACTAGTGGAAACGTAACACAAACTGCACGCTTTACTGAAGCACAAGTCAACAGGAGGCTGGCCAGCTGGTTCCCCAGTCCTTAAGCTGCCCAACCAGCCCAGTGCACAACAAAGAGCTGTTGTTCTAAGCCAGCACCAGGGCAGCAGCTGAACCAGTTGGCCCAGTACTCTACTGTGGTCTGTGGGACATCAAAGGCTGGCTGCGACCTGAGCAGACAATTAGGATGTCTTGGTGTAGAGTTACAAAGTTCTAAGAGGTCACTCATAGATGAATTTTAGTATTTCAGCACAACCCTTTATAAAGCAGTATCACTGGCTTCTTTGCAAAATCAGCTTTCAGGTTTCCCCCAAATCTAGGGAAGTAACAACCACACTAGGTTCTTCTGTATAAAGCTTACTGCAAAATTTAAGTGCAATTTCTGAGATGAGCTAAGTAGCTTTCACATACATGTAACCTATTTTAGTTTGTAAAGGACAGATACTGTGGTTCCCTCTCAAAGATCCAGGTAACCATGTTAACTGAGATGCTGACAAGGAACTCAGCGAGCAGCTAGGGAGTTACCAGCAAAGACAAAAATCACACCCTACTGCCAAAGACACACAAGCTCCAGCAATAAAGTACCCTTCAGAAAGTATAATTAGCACAACGTTAAGCTTCTCAGTTTTGTACATACACTATAAAGAACAATCCCAGACATAACTCCTTACAAAGAAACACAGTTGTGTTTTCCTCTTTGACAGTGTTGGCACTGGGAGTGTCTATCTACCCAACACAGAGCACTGCTCTTCTCATCAGCTGAAATCCCATGGTGCTGTTCCAGGACTATTTCCTCTCTCAGCAGTGCTGCTCCCTAAGACACAACTTCCCCTTTCAGCCACTAGTTCCAGATGTGCAGGCAAAACTACTGAAGACAGACCTGAAGCAAGCAAAAACAGGGCCAAGACACCCCTACAAAATACCAGTATTTTAATCAAATAAAGATAAAGTTCTCAGACAATTCAGTACTAAAAAAAACCAAACATCTATTAGATTTCTTACTACTTCACACCATGGCTACAGTAAGGCTTAAAGAACATAATCTGAACATAATCAAGTCACACAGTCTTACAGCAGGCCTTCACTACAACCCCTGTATGAGGGGGTTCACAGCAACCACCTCTGGCCAGCGTAAAACACCCTCAACATAGGAGTTACTTAGCTTTATTTACTTTCTGTAGCACAAGACAGACCTTGTATAGATCGTTACCACATCGCAAAATGCACAAGAACTTGGTGTTATGAATGGCATGTCAAAAAACAAAACAGGAAAACGAAGTTGCCAACACTTACAATCAGTATACAAACCTGCATATTTGCATGCTTTCAAAATCTACATTGTGTTCTGGGTAAAAAGCAACTTAAATTTCCTAATTTTTACAGGTACTTTAAAATTATTAACCTGTTATTCAGGTGATTAATACAGTGTTCAAAATGAAACTGAGGTCTGTAAAATTTCTTCATGTTTTTCCTTTAGTCCAGCCTGTTTTCCACATGAAAGATCATCTATCTCCCTGTAGGATCTTCAACAGGAGCAAGGAAGCATCAAGCTAGAGCACTTGACTTCCAAATGCTGCCAAACAAACTGGAATGCAACTGACTATGAGGAAACAAATTTTGTTTGCAAATTATCATATCAGGAACTCAGGCACTGGTTTAACAACATTATATAGCTCAAGGGAGGAAGTATTCTCTTGCTTAAGAGGAGCATATGCTTATGCACCTTGTTAAACTGGACTAAACCTTTTCAGTGATGCTGTTTAAGGAAGGTCTTTAAGACTTCTTCCCCCCCTCTTTTCTTCTTTCAGCGCTATGTTCAACATTAGTAAATCTGAAAACAGAAAAAGCACTGTCAGTAATCTTGCAAATGTTACTGTGATCACAGAAGTCACTTCTACTTGCTTTTTCCTACTAATTAAAAAGGCAAAAAGTGATAAGTAAGATAACAGAAGTAAAGAGTAAAATGAAGACAAATAAACCAGATGGCATGGGAATATATTTATATATACTTAAATTATTCCCAAATGACAAAAAAGATCAAAATATTTTCATTTGCCCTACTATCAGTGTTCTTTTAAAAAGGGCTTTTCAGACATATTTATGCAAAGTGGATTGTGAATTCTAATTAAGATATAGCTGTAAGCCAGGATCCTCCGTCATACAATTAATCTTAAATCCAACCTCTAGCCAAGCAGGGTACAGATGGAGTTTAGACAGATGTAATTACAAAGTCCATCAGCAGTAAGCCACTGGGAGAGGCTGAAGGCTTTCCTGTATTTCTTCTTTATACTGGGTGGCAGGCTATTTTTGTAAAAATATAGCAGGAAGACACAGCTACTGTGATACTCACAGCACTTTAATATTAGCTTTAGTTTGCACCATGTATTTTAAGGCACTAATTTTGAAAACAATGACAACTGCACTCCTATTTCTGTAGGCCGCACTAACAGAACACTGGAGTAGATACTATATTCTCAGCTTCTTTTCAGTCCTTTGGAATTAACTCCTCCTGTCTCTGCTTGAAACCTCTCCACTCTAAAATGCATTCTACTACTACTCTGAACCTGTAAAGTCAGATGGTTGAATAAACAGCATTTTGAACATAACTTCTAAGTAAAATAGGACGTAACTTAGAAAGTCATTTATGTTTTTGTAAGGCATGAATGGCTCTGTCATACTGCTTACTTCCACATATTAGTTTCCTCTGAATGATAGAGACCCTCTCCGAAAGTCTTTAATTCATCGCTGTCACCATAATCCATTCATTCATGGAAAATGGCAGCTTTTGCCAATCTTGAGAAAAGAAACAAAAATATCCTGTCACACTTAAGAACCAACTTTTCACATGAAAATGAACTGACATTTTTTACACACAGACTTAAGAAAAATTTTGCAATCCCATGTCTGAACACAGTATAACAACCATAACTCAGCTATACTTCTATAATTTCCCATTTTTTTAGAGCATCAGCACAGAAGAGGAATACCCAGTAGCAAGGCATATGACATCTAGTTTGACATTCTCCACTAACTGTAAACCCATGAACAAGCTTACTGCTTAGCACCTGAAAAAAGGATTAAGATGGCACATTTTAAATGTTAATGTTTCCATTTCAGATCTGCAAGTAGCATTTGAGCACAGCAAAAAAAGACTGTCTTTGATTCGTGTATGATGATGGAATGTGAACTGACTACATTATACATTCACGTATCTGAAAGAAGCAGCAGAGATGATCAGTAAATTTGTGCTAACCATTTTACCATGCTTATTCCACCCAAGCTAGGGAAATCAAATGCATCTCCCATTTACTGCCAAGGACTTTTTATATGAGTTTTACACACTATTTGAAAAAGTAATCACAAAACAGACATGTAAAGGAAGTCAAAACAGGTAAAACATTCAGAGGCAAGTTCTTAACTTTATGGACATGACCTGACAAATTTACGAACACACTTAAGAGCTAAGGACATTCATACACATTTTCAGTTATGGATCACTGCGTGTCTGGCCATGCACAAGCCCCAGACTTCAGCTCAACAAATATTTTCACTTTCAATTTTTGTGTTCTGACTGATATGCCACAAACATGTATTTTACTAGAGCAGCAACAACTACAACAGTACTGGTAAAAAAAGCCATCTTAAAACATTTCTTGTATTCGGCAAGGAAATCTTCATGCAAACTGCAACTAGTAGTGAGGATAACCTCAACTGACTTAATTGACTTTGTATCAAAGCAAAAGGGAATGATAACAATCATCACTGCAGAGGAAGTTCAAGAAGTTTGGTTTCGCTTCTAAGCCACCCACTCCACCTCTCAGCTCTAAATCTATGTGAACCTCAACATCACTCCACCCATGCTACAAAGCAAAGAACCCCCAAGCCCAAGCTGGCTGGCACACTTTCCTCTGACCCAAAGCTCCTGTAACACCCGAGTTGCAAGGCAGGTTGAAAGTAGTGTTGAATTCAAGCCTATGAAAGGTCACCTAGCTCTGCAAACAAGCTCAGGGCTTAAGCAAGTACATATAATTGCCCGTGATCTACTTTTTCCCCCTTACAGACTCCACCTGATTTTCATCATGAAGAGGAGTCCTTGTGATGAGTTGCCTCACACTTTATTAACAATACATTATTCACATCCTGCTCTGAATACACATCATTTTCTCTCTTCTCCATGGCACAAGTCACCAGTTCTTTGGAGGTGGTCATTCCACTAAGAGCATTCTCACATTTACCTCTGTGATGTTTATTCGCAATGTTTGCACTAGGAGACTAAGGCAGAGCAGTTGACATCGGTAATGCTGGATGTTCAGCTTAGAAGTCTACAAAATGGTCAAAATGAAATTATACAGAAGACAGTTGCCAAAGAAAGCTTCTCTCTAAAAGGGACCTTTTTAGAAGTATTATTTGAAGCTGAAATTATTTTTTATACTAGTATGAAATAAGCATTCTTATTTTAATCATTGCCAGGTTCACTCTTAACTAACAGAGCCATCTAGAAGACTCAGAGTAACAGCTTTACGCTGTGAAGCCAATTCCTGCCAAAAAAGCACGTATGTACTACATTGGATAGAAACAACAGAATGACACTTTCAAGGACCGGAAGTTACTTAAACTCTATTCTTGATGTGGAAAAGTTGTATGTAAAATTATGTATTTTTCACAATTAATCCATGCTTAAAAAAAAAGTCATTGGGCAATTCCTTTTTTAAAAAAATTGTGTAAATTTCTCCAGGCTTATATAGAATTAAGATCAAAACAAATTTTGTGTGGATTTTTAAGTCAGTTTAAAAAAAGTTCAGTAAGACCAGTGATATAAATAAGTATTTTGACAAACCCAATATGTTCAGAAGGCTGCATATATACATAAGATGCACTACTTAAAACTTCCACAAACTGAAAAAAACTATTAGAGCAGAAAGACTAACTTTCCTAAATCCCTTTTGTCCAGCGTAAGAGAAGAACTCAGGAACAATTTTATTCTTCAACAACTTTCAAAAATCCTTTTGAGAAATGCCTAGCCACTGGTGTACCTTGCAATCCAACAGCCAGACATAGATGATTCATTACAACTTCCCAACATGCCACACCTACTTATTACCTTTATTTAAAAATGCTCAGAACAACTTTGTTAGCTAGAATAAACTCATAAACATCAGACATCTGTCATGTTATATAAGTTCTTCAAATCAGAATTTATTTAGCTTTGAAAAGTGTAACTGATCTTTACTCTTTTTGAGTCTCACTGAAAAAACTGTCCTTAACATAAGGATTTCTCTTAAGGGAATGCAGAGTTCTTAGTCCTGTTAAGCACTTCGTTCTACAAAGAAAAAGTGGGAATCACAGAAGTGGCTCTTACATCCTTTACTTTAAAGTGCCACACCATCTTACCATAATTTTAAGCTCTATTTAAAATCACACAGCTGACAGAAGTGGGCAGAACAACACAGAGACGACACTTAGGTTAAAATCCTGTAGCATTAGGTTAAAGAAATCACTTCAAACAGTGTATTCCTTTTCATTATCTTTTAGGATGTACAAGTTTGCGTGCACGAATATTGAATGTACATAACAGGTCTCCCAACACCACACCCCCAACACCACACCACCATGAAATGGTACCGAGTGCTCAGTAGGGAAAGTCGAGAAGTCCATCTTCACAATACAATGCATGTGAACTGAAAAACACACAAGGACAGCAGAAAATCGAGAAAAGAGATTAGCCAGCCAAGCGAGACTGTCCTCCATAAGCTAACAAAGTTCTGTTGAAATCACTAAGCAAATTATGCACAGTGATTTTTCTGAAACAGATCTAAAAAAGAGAGCAGTTTTAATACTAGGAATTCTACATATAATGAAGATACTATCCAACATCTGATACTATTTAAAATAAAATCAAAGGTCAAGGTCTCATGATCTAATCTGGAAGGTCAGAAAACCTAAAGCCCCAATGATCCAAAGTTACCTCCCCTCACTGTTGCAAGACCAGGGCACTATTCCCAAAAATTGCAAAGCTCTAACCATGGCACTTGATATCTTTTACAAGCTAATATCTCACCACAATGAGCTATGAAATGGTTTTACCAATTATGGTGTCTTACATAATGTATGCAATCATACATCAGTAAAACCTTAATTTTGGGTTGGTGTTGCTTTCTTTATTGATCTCGTAAACACATTGTGAGATTACGCCAAATTATTTTGATAAGACAGAACTGGTCTTCAAAAGTTTCATCTACTTCCAACGTAAACATTATTTTTCCCAGAAAAAGGGTTTCTCATTACAAAAGCAGCATGTACTAAAAATTTCTATGCGTAAACATACACCTCAAAATGCATTTGACAACATGAATTTGAAGAATATTTAATGTGGATTGCCTACATTGACTACTACAACCCTTAGATACAATTTGGCTTGTGAATCCATGAAAAAGTGTGATGGTTTGGACCTGGCTCCCTGCCAAATGCCCAAACTCACAGTGAAATCCTTCCCCCTCCCTTTCTCTCTCAGAGTTTAAGAAAAAAAAACTACGAGAGAAACTAAAGAGCCCAACACAACCCGAACTACATCATAAGTATTTATATTTATATATATAGCAGTTATATACAATTACAATAGTACGCACACAGTAGAGGGAACCCCCAAGGGAAAGGGAAAAGGGAAGGGAAAAAAGGGAAAAGGGAAACTAAAACAGGTATGTACACTCGAAACCCAGGATAAAACTAATAAAAACAGAATCTTACTACTCTCCTTAAGATAGCAGAGTCGCACTGACCGACGCCAGCAACAGCTGCCTCTCAAGGCCTACAAGGCCTACAAGGCTTGACGACTCCGCATGGGTGAGACCGATAGCAGAGAACCTGCGTCCTCGGATCCACCGGAAGGCAAAAGAGAACGAGGGCCTCTCCCCCTCTGTATTTATACCCCCAATTACGTAAAATCGTGTGGAATACTGGGTAAACATGATCACTTCCCTGGTTACAAACTGGTTACCAGGAAAAGCCTGGGTCAAACCATTACAGAAAGCTGAACAGATCCAGAGAAAAAACAAGAAACTCAACATTATTGTTGCAATGAAGACTTGCCACAGAAGAAAAAGTGAACTTTCCAGAGATACTGAGTAACACTGCAGTGTGGGACCCTGAAATTCCTTCTAAAAGAGCACACTGTATAGCACAGTTATGTGCAGTAAACTGCTCACCACTGTAGCTAAGTAATTAGTAGCCATGCTGCAATCCTTCCAGCTTCACTAATTTGTCTTTACTTTCTCGTTATCACTAGAAAGGCGGAAATCAGAAGCCCCAAAGGAGTAAAAGTTCAGTACCAAAACCATGCTAGCAACCTGGCTTTTTGCAGCACTTAAAGAATTTGCTACAGTTGGCTCTAAAACTAAAATTTTTAATTTTTAATTTTAATTTTTTAATTTTTAATTTTAAACTAATTTTACTGGCTTTCATACTAATATCAATAATTTTGATATCCTTCCAAGTCCTAGAAAGTCGAGGCAGAAAGCATCTCTGACCTCAGTACCTGAAACTGTTTGTCAGCACTATCAAGGAACATTCTCCTGTTAAGTCAAAACACTGCTCTGCCACTTGGAGCGCAGCCAGCAAAATACTCCTCACTACCATGAAGGTAGCAGAAAAACAAGAAAGGTTCATGAACCAGGGTAAGAGATGTATATATTCCAATTGCAAGCTTTTATAGAGTACCTTTAAGTCCTGACCTGAACATTTTCAAGGCCAGCAATTTAGAAAAGTAACTCGCTAAATATCTCAAACTTGTAATGTCTGCAGTCTATACCCAGCCAGCATCACTCTACCCAATGAAGGGGTGGGGATATGTGTGGGTGTTTACCCATAAAGGCAGACTAATCAGACGCTTAAACTAAAGAGGCAGTCAGTGCATCTTACAGAAAAACTCAGTCCTTTCCTAATATGTCCTAATGGCAACTAGAAGCCATAGAAACTTAAATTTCTCCAGCAAAAACTGCCTGAACATTGGCAGAGCAGCAAAGGAAAGCTGCTGCAGCATGTCTAAATACAGAGGGCTGAACGAGAAAGGTGTATTTTTAGTAGTTCTTTCTGTCAAAAGGGAAACAAAATTACCAGTCCTGTAAGATGAAAATAATATAATTGTAAGTCAATTTCCCTTGAGAATACCTCTTCTTAAATTCTGAGGTGCTTTAGTACTGCTTTTTGTGATTTTACTATTTCTAAACTTAAGGCTGTACCTACATAGCTCATTCCAAGTCTAGCTCAACTCAAGATCTACACAATGGAGCAGCTGACAATAACAAACCAGTCGATCAATTACAAGGGAGAGCCTACTGGTGTTTAAGGCTTGTTTGGGGGTTTTGGTTGGTTGGTGTTTTTGTTGAAGACTTAAGCTTATTATTTTTAACCACGCTTACTGAAGTCAAAATGGCTTTTAACAAACTGAAAGAGCAAATCGTTAAAAGTACAGCACAACCTTTCTTCAGTTAAAGGTTAAGCAAGGTCTCAAATAACATCATTCTTTCTCATAAAAGCATTCAGAAGGGAAAACCCACATTGTATGCTCATGATTACTTTAAAGATCAAGAAGTGAATACCTGAATATTTCTCTGTAGTCATGTATATAGCCTGAAAGAAAACCGTTAGATAACCTGATTTAACCACCATTAAACAGATACCACCTGAAAAATAGATCATCATGATCTAAATGCAAAAGACTCAAAAATCACTGCACATGTTCACAAGATCAAGAATGAAGTGTTTAAGAGAACTTTAAAACTGTGTAACAAGAAATTTTCCTGAAAGAAGTCACTAAAACTACATGTCAATCTCCTGTCAACTTCTAGATGAAGAGCTCAATCAACTCCTCCTTCCACAAGATCATAAGTGAGGAAGACGACCTCAAATTATGTAAGTGCTCCAGAAAGCAAAATCACATGGTTACCCAAATCTGAAAACTATCGCTCTTCCTAGAGTTATTTTTCCATGGAAGTATGCAACAAGAGAAAGCTATCTACAATAAAAACAAGAAACAGAAAAAAAAGAGATAAATATAGCTTTATGCTTAGTAAAAAAAATGTGAACATCTATGTAGCAATTCAGGAGTTGGATGTAGTAATTTTGATAAAGATATTTACCGCACCAGCTTTCTTTCCCCAGGTCTGATGCTTTTAAAGAAAACTCTACACACACACCTTTAAGCTTGTCTGTTCTGAAAAGAACAATATACTTGAAAAGCAATCATTTTGGTGCACTAACATCAACAGGACATAGCTCAGCTGCACCAAGCAAGTCCAGAATTCCAACTATATTTCACATCAGTCCTCAAGGAAAATACCTCCTCCTAGAAAGCTGGTGAGGGACTTTTTAGGAAGTCAGGCAGTGACAGAACCAGGGGAAATGGATGCAAGCTAGAGGAGGGTAGATTGAGATTAGACATTAGGAGGAAGTTCTTCACCATGAGGGTAGTGAGACAGTGAAACAGGTTGCCCTGAATGGTTGTGGAAGCCCCATCCCTGGAAGCTTTTAAGACAAGGCTGGATGGGGCTCTGGGCAACCTGATCTAGTGGATGGTGTCCCTGCCAGGCAGGGGGGGTTGGAACTAGATGATCTTTAAGGTCCCTTCCAACTCTGACAATTTTATGGTTCTATATTACAGCTTTGTTTTCCCACACAAACTCCATTCTGAGCATTACTGAGAAGCAAACTGCCATCAGCCTCACTTTCTGAGGCCCAAGCATGAAAGTGATACTCTACTGAAGACATGGTCTAATCCAAAGAGCTCAAAATGGAAGGTGCAGACCCTTACAACACTAGCACATGCCTAACCTCACACGTATAAACAGGGATTACTCACATGCTGGAAGGTAAGTACATGAATAATAAGCGTGTCCATGAATCAGCAATTATATGCAGGTAGAATAAAATGCCAAGGTGAAAGGAAAGGGGGCATGAGAGGCAAGAAACTTGTCACAAAGCATTAACTATTTTATGAGTTTATGCTCCCAACTAGATTTTAGGAAAGGTAACTTAGAAGTAAGTTTAAATAATGCTGGTTTTGATAGTTTGGGGGTAGGGAGAAGTATTTCTCAGTTTGTCATCCATACACAAAAATTGTCAACGAGGTAGAAAAGCCTGCCAAAAACCCAACCCTTAGACTGCCCCATCTTTACCCAATCCCTGCGAACCTCTTCATGGTTTTACATTCTTGCTTGCTTGCTTTCTCTATTTTCAGGCCAGTTGCATGCCTGGAAAACTTCTGAATTAGGGCTCTATGGCCTACTTAAAATTCAGTTCCTTTATGAGGACACCAGTTTGAATAAGAAGGGCCTTCCAGCTGTAGTAAGTTATTATACATTGCTTAATTACCATATATTTTCAAGAAAACATCCCTAAGTGTTCACCCCAAGTGGCCAAGTGCTACCATCAGCTTCTTCAAGATTCATCAATTCTACATATCCTGTCTTCTATCACCAGCTTCTCAAGCCTGCAGAGGAGTTCCCAAATCTAGCCTTATTTGCTAGCTACAACAACAAGGGATGCTGGTATTACCACCTGTCACCATCAACATACCCAGTGGTGCACCATAACATATGGTAAGCGAACAGATACACCTATTACACAGCAAACACTGTACACTAGCTATTTTGAACCAGTTTCTAAGCTGTGAGCACTACGTGCCTCCTTCAACACTTAAGTAATTCTATCTTGCACTGACAATTATTAATATAACAGAGTAACACCGAGAACTCCAAAATGCAGGCCATTTCGAAAAGCCAGGCTCCAACAGTCAAGATACACTAACAATGCTCACCTCTTCAGAAGACAGCCTCTTCTTTTATGCTTTCACTCAAAAAACAATGGTTAGCCTCACAGCAAAGCTTAGTCAGTGTGATGTTTCTAGCTCCTACATCAGAATGATTCAGTTCTAAACTAGTACTGTTCACAAAAAAGTAGCTAAGGACATGCATCCTGAAGGTCACAATGTTCTGGTATTGACTACACAATATGATTTGGAAAGTCACAGAAGCCTAGATGCTTCAACTTCATTACTACAGCTCTTTGTACTTCATACAATGTGTTATATGCACTAACAAGTTTCTCCATCTCAATCAATACTATAAACACTTCACATAAGGAAATGCTTTCACTTTATTGTATGTACAGCATTTTAAGACTGCTTATATTAGAAAAAACACTAACTGCCTCACACTGTGACACCCTCCAAAACATGCTGGGAACTGAACAGCCATGAAAGATGAAGCCCATGTCCTTGAGATACTACTGCATAAGAAATTCTTAGGAAAAAACATAAAAAGTAAAAAGACTTTATCAAGACTTACTGGTGTCTTTCTAATGACCTGGGTTTTGAACAAGAAATTGTAATTCTATAAAATAACTACTTAAACAGATGATCTTTCAAGGTCCCTTCTAGCTCCTAACATTCTGTGATTCTGTGAAACAAAAATTAAAACTAAAGGGACACAGAGTTAACAGAAGCAAAGGAATCTAAGAAGAAAACTGAAAGAAACAAAAAAGAAAAGAAGTCCTTAGCTGCTTAGCTCAACTGCAAGCTGCTAACAGCTACCTATGTGGTGGCTGTGGTCTTTACTATCCAGATCAGAAGTCCAAAAAGCTATCAGCCACCAACACCAGTTAAAGCTACACGACAAAAATGACTGGCAAGACTGACAATGGCAGTTAAATCCAGCTAAAGATTTGAAACATCCAAGGTGGGCGATCTGTAGCTTTAACAAACAAATAAGGAACAAGTTACAGAAAATTGTTGGCTTTTCTTACCAATTATGTCCAAAAGTGAAATATATGCTTCAATTTCAGGATACTTACAGAAGTCACAAGCTTAAACAACCCTCCAAAAAAAATGTATCAGTCTAGCCAGTTTTCTGTAAGTTTGTAAGACATTAAGCCCTGTGTGTGTCCAAAAGCAACCTGATAGATCCACACACTGATACCACAAAAATTATTACTCATTTTACACTGATGAAAATGATGTCTCCATGAGTTTTCCCACCCTCTCCCTGAGGACAGCAAATTTAATTGAGCACTGCCACTCTTGGGATCTGTGAACTACTAAACACACATTTTCTTCTTTGGGATGGAGATCCTGCTTCCATTCACTTACTATTAGACATCTCATTGGGAACATCCTTCTGGACACTTGCCAGAAGCTTCCTGCACTTTTTCACCCTGGCAATTCCAAGAGATACTACAAATCTGAGATCAGAAGACACAAGTACTTCAAAACTAGCACTAGGTATTCTATCAAGTTTAATTACTGCTTAGTGCTGCCTGAGACCTGTACTTCGAATAAGACTTCCAATGATGCCTGCTTTTTCATCTGCACAATTTAAAAAATCCTGTAACAAGGTTTGTGAAACTACCCAGGGAACTAATAACAGGTCTGAAAAAACCCAGACATACTGCTCTACTTCTCCCACTCTTCAATTTTCAGCAACAGAAGGGAGTGCAAACGGCACTTAATTGCAAAATTGTCAGTTCAGTCCTTGAGTCAGTAAATTATGCTTTTACAACTTCTCATTTCTCCCTCTCTCCTTTCCCAGGGGATGCATACTACCAGTATTATTTCTCATCTCTGAGCACTTGTCTTCTTCCCTTCCGTCTCCTCCCCTCACCTCACAACCTCCCGAGCTCCCCTTTCTGCTCACTGTCTTCTCCAGGACACTATATCCTACCTCCACTTCTCACATCCTTCCTCCATACATCCTTCTCAGCTCCTCATTAGCTCAAGCTCTCACTTCTGCTCGTGAGCTCTTCTCACCTGTCACCAGTCAACGTTTTGAGGGGACTGGTCAACAGCTGAGAGATAGGGAAGAGAGGGCACAACACAGGTCTCAGCCCCAAGCAGACCAACCCCCAGCTCCATGGTCAACCCTGGAATTACTGTGTTTCTTGTGGGTCTTCTCCGTGCTGTCAGCAAAAGAACTGTTGAATTGTTTAGGTGAAGAGACCTTTGAGATCATGAAGTCCAACTGTTAACTAACACTGCGAAGTCCACCAGTAAACTATGTCCCTCGGCACCATATCAACATGTTTTTTGAACACTTCCAGGGATGGTGACTCCACCACTTCCCTGGACAGCCTGTTGCAGGGCTTGACAACCCTTCTGAGGTAGACATTTTTCCTAATGTCCAACTTAAACCTCCCCTGGTGAAACTTGAGTCTACTTCCTCTTACCCAGTTTCTGTATGTTCCACATCAAGCTCCCAGCTCCCCTTCTCCTAAATTGATAAATACAGACCTTGCCTTTTGTGTTTGTTTTTTAAGTATGCTGAAAGACTTTGCAATATTTAAAGGTAAACTTTGTGACTTCAAATCAAATACTCTGAAACAACTTGCTCCTTTTTATAAGGCCAGGAGAGGAAGTTGATACAATTCCTCTAAAAAGCTATAGAAGATTGAATTCTAACTTTGCCTACTCTTATAAATGCCCCTATTTACGTTTTGGACTGGAAATTAAAAATAAGTCATAATAACTAAGAGAAGCAAAACTTTCAAATTCCATCTACAACCATCTTCCTTCTTTCCCCCTTAAACACCTTTTATTTTAAAAATAAATCAATCTGGAATTTTAAATTTTGAAGTTTCAGAACTTAAATTCAAATGCTGAAACTGTTAAACACTCTGAAACGTAACATGCTCTGCTTTTAAAACCGAAAGCAGAGCCAAATCCATACGGTAAAAAAGCCACCATGTTATGGTTGAGCTTATAGAAGCACAATCATTGATCGCAGCTGTACAGGTACAGAGAAGTCGGAGGCAACATACTAATAAAAAAGGAAACCGAACCTGGAAAGTTTAATAGTACTGAAACCAGCAGTAAAGCTTTTTAAGTTTAACAATCTGCTCAGCTTGACGATAAAGCACCACGAGCGCCCTTGTAGCCCCACAAGTCCATCTCAGAAAAAAACTGCAAGCCTGACAACCAAACCTGCCTTTTCCCCCAAATTCCTATCACAAAAATGTAAATACAAAGCTCTATTTTATCTGAAGCAGTCTAAAGCCTACATAGTCTCATCAAATTTGGTTTAGCCCTTTAATTACATTTAAAATATTTCTTTAATAGTACTTGTCACAATGAGGTATCTTCCACTGCATTCCTGCGTCAGACAAATTTTATGTCGCAAAACTCAAATTACATCAAGTATAATGATATAGCAAGATATCCAAAAGAGATCTGAATGGTTCAGCCCCCTCTGAAAGGACATGCTATTCTACGAGGACACAGGATTTCTCACATGCATGATGGAAATAATGTGCCAAAAGAAGTATTTAATAATAATCCATCAGTTCACCCCAAAATATATAAAAGCCCTTGGCACACTACTTAAAGAATTAGTCCCTCAGCAAAGTACTGGGAGATTTTAAAACAGCCAAACAGCCACTTTCAAAAGGACAGTCAATTTCTCACAGAAACATTTACAAACAAGCATAACATAGTAATCCAAGGTCTTACTCAAGGAAGAACTAGGGTCTCTAAACATGACTTAGTGAAACAGAGCAAATCACACTTTCTTTAGCTCCTGCTTTGACAGAAGGTAGTTTCCCACTGGATTTCTGCATTCTGTTTACTAACACTGGTAGGCACATCATTCTCAAAGTACAACTAAAGTAAGCTTAAAAATACACATTTTATTGGGAAAACTGTGATCCACAAACCACTATACATACAGGTTTAGGTTTAAAACAAGCAATTATAAGCTACTACAGAAGACAAATATTTTTCAACGGGAACTTAACTGAGGGAAATTCTATAAAGAAAAGAAAGCTCCTTGTAATGTAAAGATGTATCTATACTGGAAATCTTTTCCCAGTTACTAAGACCCCAGTTCTTTCACTTCAGCAGTTAGACCAGCTGTTTACCTCCTCTGTGTTGTGTAGATTAATACTTATAAAAGTGTCAGCTCTACATTGTCCAGCCAGCCACAAGAACTGTTGGTATAAATAACCGCCCGAGTTTCTATTCAAGTTTACATGTCACCTTTTAAGTCCAATAAGAGGCGATACTTAAAATGAGAAGGAAAAAATAACACACAAAGTTAAGGTACACCTCCTATACAATAAAATGGAAAGAGAATCACTCCTGCTAGTGTAGCAAGCAGAACGTACGCCAATTTCCACAACTTCGAACAAAATTATGCTGATTACCCTCCCATTTTCCTCACAACAGCAGCACACTGTAAGAAGCAACTAACAAACAAATACTGCAAGAAGTTATTGGTTGTAAGTCATTTTAATGTCCAACAAGAGGATGTACTTTACATTAGCCTCTTCTTGCAAACAATACTAAAATTAAGTGTCCCACTGTAAGCTTATTTTTTCATCTAATAATGGTAACTAGTAAAATTAATTCAGCTGGGTAGGTTCAACTAAAGGGATGTTTAAGATGTATATTTTGTTGTCTTTAAGAACAAAGGCATTTTACGTAATATATGCTGAGAACTGTTTCAGTTAGGTATTTTAAATACAAATCCAACAGCTCTCCTTGCTTAGAGTTTGCTACTACACAAAAAGAGACTTGACTCATCATCCTTCAACATTTCTAGAGAAAAAGAATAAAACTCCTAAACGGCAAGAAAAGAGCAAATGGGTGGTCAGACTTCCTACAGGGAAAATAGAGTAAAGCCGAATTACATACGAATACTGGTTCAAACAAGAGCCTTTCCACCACAGTTACCCTCAGACATTAACTCTTTGCTTAACTCGTCCAAGGCAAACTCTGCACATAGATCAGGATTTTTCAGATGTGTTCAGTGGGCATATAAGCATCTCATGACTAGTTAGTATCAGATGTCCTCAAGAGAGTAAAGTTGGGAATATACACAACTGTGTTTGACGGCTCAGGTCTTTTACCCTCCTATGTGCATGACGGTTGATTCTTAAGCTTACTGTTAGCAACCTCCTGTGCAATAATTTGTAAACATGTTTACTGCAAAAGAAAGACCCACCACTCTCAAAGGTAGCTCTTTATTACTACTGATAAGTGAAAGAAAATTATAAACCGCATCACTTCAGGGGAACATCTTTTCTCACACAGATGTTAATTTAACTCAAATTAGCCTTATGAATGCATTCAGTCAAGGAGGATATAGTTCATTTTGCCAATCAAACTACTCTTCCCTTGAGAGCTCAGTTGTTGCGAGACATTTTGCAGTTCCAGCTTGTATTTTAAAATTAAAGAATATCACTACATCCAATGCCTACTTTATTTTTTCCTGGCATTTATTGTTTTACACCCTTGTTTCTAAGACTGGAGAATGTTAGTACCCCAGTACTCAACAAGACAAGACCGAGCATTAATCTAATCATACAAAAACATCATGGGTCCCATTCTGAAAGGCAGCGAGTGCCCTCATCCCCCATTGATGTCAGACCACATAATGTTAGAAGTGTTGAGGTCTATTGTTCAGTTCATTTTTCCCCATCCTGTGAGGTCCTGACATATATTCATTATAAAAGGCCACACACTGTAATACCAACATATAAGACCCTCATGCATTTTTCTTCTGTTTACCAAACCCCTAGCATCAACAGCATAATTCAAATAAGGGCAGAGTACACAGTGCAACTGCACATGCAAGCACCATTTTCCAGATGGAAGCAGCTCCCAAAGGGTTTTATTTTCTTAAAGAAATGGTGTAGTTTCTAAGAGCCAGGAAGCGCTTCCAATGCAGTTCCTTACATAGACAGGTAGTCAGCCTGAAATTCCCACATCTGGAATCAAAACCGAAGACATCCCACATTTGTGAATCAGTCAGCTTGGACACACACTAGAAGAGAATACTTGTACATCACTTGGACAACAACATACTCTTCTATTTTCTAATCTATAATCCTGGATTGCCATTTACTTCACTTAAAAGTATTTCTCGTCTAGAACCACAGCTGCACTTGCAGAGCCTTACGTACCATTACCAAATATTTTTCTTACTATTATTTTAAAGCCTGGTATTATCCACATAAAAGCTGACTGTGACTTGTTTTGGAGGAGGAAGAATAGCAGTAGATCTGTGGGTGAAAGCCCAACTTAGTTAAGAAGGTTTACACTCCAATTTTTCTCGTCTGGATCTGCAGTTACATCAATCGTTTTCCTGTTCTAACCACTAACAGGACTTACTATAATACAGCCTCAAACAAATAGATGTTTTTCCAGAGAAAAACAGTTACAGTATTAATACAAACGCACATCTGCTGGAGTCCTGCCAAACAGCCTATTCCAGCAGACTGGCTACAAGGGGGAGTTTCGCAGTTCTGCCCGGTCAAGAAGCGATTGTTCTAATACCACCGACGGACCCAGAAGAGCTCGGGGCAGGAAAATCCATTTGGGTCCAGTCTTCCATAGCCCCCCGGCTTAAGAGGGTGAGGGCACCAGCAAGAACCAAGCTGGGGTGACTTCTCCTAAGAGCACCGTATAGCATCCCCCGCACCCCTCAGGGACCAGTACCAGTGCGTCTGCCAGAAGAAAATGGGAAAGGGCCAGGAGCACAAAACAAGAATCGAGAACAAGTCCAAACACGGGAGAGTTCAACCCCCCAAAAAAGGAGAACCCCTATCCGCAGCCGCTCCGCTCCTTCCCCACCATCAGGACGGGGGAGCCCGATGAGCCTGCGCTGTCGAGCCGCTTTCCTGTCCCAGCTGGGGTGGGCAGAGGCAGGCGGTACCCTCCTTCGCCCCCCACACCTTTCCCGGGATCCGCCAGACCCCCTGCCCCCACTCACCGGCCGTCTCGGCCGCCGTCGGCGCCCCCGCCACACCGTTCAGGTAAAGGATGGAAAGCAGGTGGGGCTGCGTCTTCTCCAGGGCCACCCGCAGGTCCTGGAAGTGATCCCTCTCCTTGGCCAGCAGCAAAGCGATGAGCAGTTCGGCCTTCCCGCCGCCCGCCGCCTCCAGTTCGTGCAGGTCGCGGGGGCCGAGAGCGCCGGCGGCCTCCAGCAGCTCCACCACCTTGTCCACCTCGGTCATGGCCTGAGCTAAGCTCTGGCGGCACTGGGCGAGCAGCTCCTTGTGCTTCGGCTCCATGGCCGCGACAGGCCGCCGCCAGCAAAACTTCGCCCGCCGGGGCCGCGCACCACCGCCGCCCCCCGGCCCCGCCGCTCCACCACCCCCGGGGAGGCGCCGACCGAGGTGGGGCGGCCACCCTCCTCCGGCAACCGGCCCCCCCGCAGCGGCCCCCGCCGAAACTTCGTCCCGGAGAAGGGGCGCGGAGCTCGGCCAGGACCTGGGCCGAGGGAAGCTTTGCCTCTTCCTCCTCCTCCTCGGGGCCGGGAGCCGCCGCGCCCCCCCTCAGACAGACAAGGGGCGAGCCACCGTCAGGGGCTGCCGCTCCTCTTCCTTCTCCAGCTGGCGCCCCTCTCGCCGCTTTTACGCCTTTCGGGCGGCGAAACAACTTCTCCTCCTTCTCCTCCTCCTCTCCCTTGTCCTCGGGATGGAAACAGCCGGGAGCAGGAGCTGCGGGAAGGGCTGCCGCTGCCTGCCGGGCATCCCCCACCCCCCGCGGGGCAGCCCAGACAACTTCTCTCCTCTGCTCGCCACAGGCCACACGGCCGCGGGGCAAAGAGGGGGTGGGGGGAGACGGCTTCAGCTCCAAGCGCCTCCTTTCATTCGCGAGCGCACGCAGCCATATTGGTTGCACAAGGCTGCCGCCTGCGCCGAGACAGAGCTGCGGCAGCGCATTACCCTCCCGTCCACTCTGCGCTTCCCGCCGACGCGCGGCAGCAACAGCAGCTTCTCTCCGTGCCCTGGCCACCGCCCACCTCCTGGCCGTCAGTCAGGGGCTCCCCGCTGACTCTTGTGGGCCAGCAGAGGCGGGGCGCCGGCACCCGGGCGGAGCGGCCCGGTGGGGAAGGGCTCGTGCCCCCTCCCGTCCAGTTGAGTCATCCACCCGCCTTCACGGCGCGGTATGTTGTGGGGTGGCGTGCGGGAGGTTTGTTTCGTCTCTCCCACCAGAGACGTGGGGCGTCTCTGGGGCAGGATGGGGTAGCTAGCGCCGGGTGTCTCCGCGGTGAGACAAAAGGCTCCGGTACGTTAGGGCGGCGCGCCTTCCCGGTGGCGAGGGCTGCAGGCCTCTCCCGGCCCGGAGCCGGGCAGGTGGGTGGCTGTGTCGGCATGGGACTGCCACTGCCCTCTCCTGGAGGGCAGGAGCCCCGCAGGGGTGGCTGCCCGCTGTTGGCGGTATAGCTGCGGGGCTCGGGTCTTTGCCAGGCGGCAGCCTCCACCGTCAAGATTTTACTGCATCCTTAGCTGGGAAAAGGAAACCATAAAAATAGTAGAAGACCGTTCGGAGCTTTGTCCATTAGAATTTACAGAAATCGAAGTTTTCAAACAAAAGAACTAGACAGTAGTAGTATCTGTTGTCTTGTCTTCCAACCCAAATGTAGTTTCATCAGAGTTCTGTGAATAACCACAAACCAGGTAATTTACCAAGAGAGTACCAATGTGTTTGTACTAAGCAGGAGCGGAATGTAATTATTTAGCAAAGAAAAAGCAGAACGTTTCTGCCTGAAGGTAAACACTCTGCCACCATTGCTTGCACCGAAGGTACCTTAATTTGCAAACAGCTAGGGGAACAGAATGACCACAAGTAGTTATAATCTTAAATTCACATTCTTTGTGAAAGACTTGTAGGTGCGTTTCTGTTACAATGCAAAAGTAATCGTGTCTGTAATGACATGGAAAGGGCATTACCAGTATTTGAGTTAACCTTGTTACATCTAGTAGCAACTGAAATTTTCTGAGAGCCTCCTGTCCAAACGCTTGTATGCTTTATTTAGTATCCAGAGAGCTGTACTCAGTGACGTACAGGGGAAAACAATTGTTCCCTAACATTTTCAGTTATCACACCCATTTGGAGAACTCAGGTGTTGAACTGAGTTTCAAGTCACATTATGTAGTTGAACGTTTGATGATAACAATGATGATGTCTCTGATATATGAAAACAGCCTTGGGTTATGTGCATAGTCATGGCATGCATTCTTTCTACTGTTAGTGTGGCCACATAGAGAATAAAAGGACTTAGGGATCTTTCTCAATTTTAAAAGTCATTATTTAGAACAGTAATTAAAGTTATGGCATGATTTTGAAACAAGGGCTTTTCCACATTTGGTCCATTTTTACATTCTTGTAGGTTCATTTCTTCTAACTTTGTATCCATGCTTTTCTTAGAAGCTTTCATTGCTAGATAAAACACACAGAGATTAGCTTTGTTGGCTAACAACTAATGTAAATTCCTACAGAGTTTTCTGGAGTGCATAAATCTATCAGAAAACTTGCCTGTTTCTTTCCAATAACTTGGGCAAAGTTTAGCCAGTAACGTACATTCTAGAAATACTAGTTAACACCAGTATGCATTAATTGTAATCTTCAGCTCAGGACAAAAAAGTTCAATCAGAACAGAGTTACAAGCTACTTGTAGGAAGTGAAACTTGCCTGGTGTCACCTAGTGCACAGCTGAAGCAGACACCACTCTCAGCAGAAGCAAGACAGTCCCCTCCTGTGCCTGCAACAGATCCTGGGGCAAGTGATTGTGCGATTGAAAGCTTTTGTAAGGCAAATGCACAAGACTGAACAAATATTGCACAAATTATTCAAGTATTTCCAGTTTTTAAGACTTTCTAATCTCAGCAGTCCTTTATCAATGTTGGTTTAGTGTGTGTGTTTCCTGTTAAAAAAAAAAGGAAACCCCCAAATTTCATTACGGGGCATTACGATAAGTGCTGTACTTTAGATCTATGCAGCAGTCCTTCACTACTCATAATAATAAAGAACAGTTCTGGTTTTTGTCCTCTGCCTGACTCAGCACTCTGATACACCCTCCTCACCAGAGGCTGCAGTAACACAGGAAAGGCATTATTCAAGCAGGGCATAAATGGGGTATCTTGAGTCCCATTCCAAAATCTAGAGGGAAGTGTGCCTTGGCAGGCATTGGCTCTGGACTCGGTTTACTCCTGCCTTCCCCAAATGTGTGTCTTAGTCCTTTGCCTTCTCCTCTGAATAAAACATCATTCTTCTCATCCTGCATTGCCTGCCTTACCTTCTTCAGCTCCCATTGCCACTGCTCAGATAGTGCCAGGTAGCAAGTAAATCCCTGTCATATTAGGTTTCTTTCTTTCTGGCAATGCAATTTCTCTTTTTGTCATATCTGAGTACCTTATGCTCCATTTTTCTTGCAAACGACAAGTCTTCTTTGCTCTCAGATAAATTCCTCTCTGCATGGATAAATTTCTCTCTTTGGTGGGTCCAGCCGGCAAGCAATTGCCTGTATAACAGAGGGACCTTGCTGTTGCTTGACTCAGTATAGATCTTCCTCAGCAAATGCAGAGAAAGTCTTCAAAAGACTTAGGGATATAAGCTATCTTTGAAGACTCAGACCATGAAATGTATGAATATCTATTATGCCAAAAGTTTATGAAGTGACAAAAATTCAGACCATCACGGTACTCCAGAATCTGCAACTTTACTGCTAAAATAAGATGCAAATCAAATTTTCAATTAATTCCTTCCCCCATCCAAAAAAAAAAATAAATAAAATAAGAGTAGGCAAAACCCTTTGGTTCTCCTGACAAGTTTTCACAAAAAGAATGTATCTATGTAATAAATTTTCAGAACTAAAATCTAAGGTAATTAAAGACAGATCTCTGAAATGAATTAAAGTCTACAAATTGCACAAACTATGCAAGAATCAACCAGCTTTTGATCAGAGTACCAAAAATCTTTTCTAAGACTTGGAAACAAGTCTACTGAGGGTGTATGCTTTCAGCATTAGGAAAAAAACATTCACTTTCTGAGACAGCCTGTGAGGCTAGCATTACCTATGCCTTTGTAGTCTCAGAAACATTTAGGGGACAAGATGGGGACATAGAGGCAGAACCTGGTATTTATTTTTATTCAAATTTGTATCTTCTCAGAAAGAAAAGAAGAGTTACTGGTGTTGCCATCCTGAAATGAAGTCTTTCAAACACAGATAAAACAAGCAGGGCTTAAGAAGGGATCAGACTTTGGGAATGATTTTCAAAAGCAAAAACTGGCAATTTGAAAAATCAAGTTGGTATCTACTTGGTGTATCTGCCTCTGAAAAGCCTCCTACTGTAGAGTTAAAATGGGGACAGCATAATACTTTTAAGTCCCTGTCTTGCAGAACTTTCTGTTGGAAGGACAAGATCATCCTCAGCACAAGCATTAGGTTTTAGCAAGCCACAGTATACTGTGCAGTATATGAAATCTCAGCAAATTCCACAATATTCAAGAAAATATTTAAAAAACTAAACAAATAAAAGAAACAAAAACCCAACAACCAAACCAGAAACAGATATGCAAGCCTTTGAAAATAGTAAGATCAGAATCAAGAGCAGGATTCAACCTTTAGGACAAGAAGATTTTGTTCCTGTAATTGCCAATATACTTTTTTATTATGCAGTAGTTATCATGCTTGCACATTTCCTGAAATAGAATTATTGTGCCATATGTTCACATTAGAAACTAAAAAGGGATTCAAAATCATATAATCCATCACATAATTCTCACTGTAAAATCTATTTTCCATAGAGATTAGAGAAGTTCAGGCTGAGATGAAGACTCTGAACATTATGACAATCAAGCAGGATAGACGAGAGCACAGGAAAGATGAAGAAGAGAAAAAAATGTAGAGAAAGAGAGAGAAAAAAAGCACCAACCTGCTTTCAAGGTGGGTTTCAATAAGATGGTATAGAACATTGCACCTGCGGTGGCAGGGACTGCACCCAGTGACCGTTCTTCTACCTTGCAAAATCTCTGCTTCCAAAAGCCATTAGATGTTGAGATTTATATTCTATATTAGTTATATTCTACACATACTGACACTATTGCGTTATTTTAGCTTGGTATTTTCTGAGAGGGCACCCTTTAGAAACATCTGGGCTTTAAAACAGATTTCTTATTTTCACTTTAAAAGGACAATAGTCTTCTGTGTAGAAAATACCTGTCACTCCTCAAATATTTCCACCTTCTCCACACCTACCTGCTTAGTACTCCCTGAGTCACAGCAGTAGCTCTGCTTCTGTAGTTTTACTGGTAAATCCCCTCATTAATATCATCAATCTGAACCAGTCAGAAATTCTAATGGCCAAAAGTAGAGGATTTTCTGTAGGATTAGGAGGTTTTGCTATTATTTTTGAATACGTGGGAGATATTTTATTTGCTTTTTAGGTTTGGAGCCCCTAGGATACAGGTCTTCAAGCTTCATTGGCAGCCATGTGTGCTAGAAACGGTTTTGTAATGAAAGCTAAGCTTCTCACATAATCATATGATTCAAGCAACCAGGAGTTTAGAAAAAAATATTGAGATTTAGAGTAAGTTAGTGGAAGCTGACAACACTGTAGACCCTGGGAAGGAAGATTATACAGTCTTTAAGTCAGGTATCTGAAAAATACAAGTGATCATCAAACAGATTAGAGCTGTCTAGATACAAACTAAACACCATAGAGATTTTGTAATAGGTGTTAGATGAAACACTAGCAGCTAAGCAGTTCTCAACAAAAGCATATTTTTCAGAGTGATGTGACTGATAGACAATTCATTAACATTTTCAGAATGTCTGGTCTAATAGGCCAGCAGACCAAAAGATCTCATGTACCTATAAAAAGGAAAACATCCCAAGCATAATGTTAGCAGTCTCAACACTGCCCAGGCAAAATGTTTTGCCTGGCAGTATCACCTCCAGGAATGGGCTATGCCCATAAAACCTGCGGTCCTCAGTGCTCCTGCTGAAGCTGCAGACTGAGGGAGCTGCTGTTGGACCCTCACAGAAACAACAAGGATAATTTAGCTTCCTAAAAATGTTTAACTGTGAACTCCAAGAAATGGTTTATCTCTTTTTTAGTGAGCTCTTATGACATACAGCATGAAGGACACACACTACCACCTCCTCACCCCCTATATAGCCCTAAAACTGATTAGTCATTTCATCTTGCACTGCACTAGGCATTTTTCAGATAGCAATTATTTTTGCCCATTCCCACTCCGGGCAGGGACTGCACTTGTAATTCAAATTAAAATTAAAAGATCAGAAATTTGTTTCTGTCAGATTCAATGGAAAAAAGCCATCGTGTCTGCTGAAGGCTTTAAATTTCCCAGAGCTGTTGAAAAAGCAACTTAAAAAAAAATAGTTTTACTGTAGGAAATTAAAGATTTGCCTGTTAAAAGAGAAAGACAAGGCCTTCCTCCAGTGCAGAGTACCTAGCAGGAAGGGTGGTTGATTGCTCGGGGAGAAAAAATGCGAAGGTAAACGGGCTCCTCCTGGCGCTGTGAATCCACACAATCACTCCTGTTTCTCAGACAATTGCTTCCAAAAACAGGCAGCAAAAGCACAACAGCAGTGCTACAGAGCCACATGAGTGGTAATCCTACAGGCCTGTAAGAATTTCAGCGTTCGTGGTGAAGGCAGCCTGCCAGCACATCCCAAGTACCGTCTGTTTAGAACAGAACTGGGAGGCAATTTAATTTTCTTTGTGATGTGGCGAACTTCTAGAAGTGAGCAGATGTTAAACAGCCTCTTTAACGCAGTTTGTTATTTAGTTTCTAGGTCAGTTTTCAAGTCAAGCCAAGACAGTCTATTTATAACCAATCATTTGCTTTGGCTTCTTTTAGCACTAATAGGAAGATAAAAGCAAATGGGTGCCCTAAACATCCCTGGGTAACTTCTGTAAACAAGCCATGCACAAGCTGGGAATTCATAAAAAGAAAACCCGAACTGCAGTTGACGGAGGTAGACAAATTTAAGTGAGGACTACAGAGTAAGTCTCGGCGCAGTTTCACCATCTTCATTCTTTTTCTGTCAGTAATGAGCGTTTTCAAACTGGATTTGAGTGTAGAGGCTCTTGAAGAAGGACAGGTATTTTATTATGTTTCATTTCATATTTGAAGCCTCAGATCTGCTAAGAATTATATATGTACTTTTAATTGCTAGCTGTTCCCCTGTTCACTGACATGCAAGGGTTTAAGAGATGAGTACATCTCAGTTACGAGCTAAGTTTTTGAGGGTCTCTAAGTCAATGAAAGCACCTAGGGATTAATCCAAGACTCTCTGCAGATAACAGTGATCCTCCTATTGATTTTAAAGGGCTTTGGTTCAGAAGTCTTGCTCATTATCTACCAAACATTTCACATTTTCTTCTACCATTAGAAAATGAATCAGGTTAAAAAACAGCCAGAGAGAAAGAGAAGTTGTTTTGATTATCATTCTTGTCAGATATTAGCTTGATGGGTAGAGGAAGAGCAAAAGAAATCTCATCATGCCTAGCAGGTAGAAATGACAAGGCAGAGCTTTTGAAAGTCTTATGGGCAGAATGCTTGCAAAGCCACTGGAAACACTGCATGAGACACACAAATTCACACTTTTGCAGACGGTGAACGTGGGGCAGTGCCTTAACCGTGGGGCAGCTGGACTTGAAGGGAAAGGCTCCTTATGCTAAGTAGAAGGCAATAATCCTTGAAAGATCCAGAGCAGACCAGATTTCCCCAGTCTGAGCCCAAAGAGATCCCTGAGAAAATGGAAACAGGTACGCATACAACTGTGGTTCTTTTTGTTTCCCTAGATACTGTGCAATACCTGTCTTCTCACATACACCTGAAGAAATAGTCTCACATCTTATCTGGTTTGCAATGCTTAACTAATGGGGGAACAGAAATGGCAGCCCAGCTTCTGAAAAGAAACCCAAACAGATCTGCATGTAAGAATAGACTAAGGTTTGGCTGTACTCCAAAAGCTTATCAAGTATGGAAGCAGAGTGAAGGATTGTGGGGAGCAGTGAACTGGAGGGGATTATTATTGCTTCATAATGAAATGTTCTGGTATTCTGAATTATTCTGTTTTATGGTATAGGAGAAGCATTTCTAATGTGCTTTCACTCATTGTGTACAGTTTTATAAGTCTTTGTGAAAATCACACAAATGTAGATGGTCAAGAGGTTGAAAAATTTGTTGGTCTTTAAGCAAATCCTGTGTGTTACACCCAAAGCTAAAACTATGATCATTATCTGACAGATACATTGATTTCTGTTTATATAAACACTATATAAATTCCATATGCTTCTGATTTGAGAAGAAATTTTTACTTTCAACATTGCAGGATATTCCTTGGGCAGGAGGGGGAGATGTGGTTTTGTTGGAGGTAAACACAAAACACTGGGATTACAGTGAGAATAAAGTCAGAGAAACCCTTCTACATCTTGCTCTACTCAGTTTGCTCAGGCAAAGCAGATTATGAGCCAAGATGGAAACAGAGACTGAGGAATGTTTTAACATGACAGAAATACTGGACTTAACTAAAATCAGTTCTGAAAACACTAACTAACATGAAATAAAGTAACTCCTAGGTTATACTGTAATTTAGAAAGCAGAAGGAATACAGTCTCTGCGCCAGTCTACATGCCTTGGCAGGGATGGGAAAGCCATCAGAGACTTCCAGAATGAAATAATGTCTCAGTCTGGCACAGTGGCAGCTGCATTACCAGCTTCCTCAAGGTTTGGTCATCCAGCTTAAACTGAGCTACAAATCTACTACATACCTGTGTTTTTTCCCCTTGTAACACAGATGTGAAAATCAAACATTTAGCAGTTCAAGTTGACCAGTATTTTTTAAAGAAAAAGGCCATAAAAATAATTTAGAACTTAAATTATTATAAAAGCCAAGATTTGTCTGAATTGAATGACAAACAAAAAAACTCCCAAAACAAACAGAAAATTCCCACCTCAATACTAAATGGAAAATGACACATACAGCATGGCCCAGAATAAGCAGAAACATCCAAGACAAAGTCCTGAGCAGCATGGAAGCCTTAAAAAGGATATAGGTTAAAATGATTCTTTCTGGATGAGGTCTGCAGCAGTGATGTTTAGAAAAGTGTTGTGCAACTGTCTGAAACTTATAAAGATGCATTAACTGGTGGAAGTTTAATGCATAGAAATATTTAATATAATGCATATATCAAAGCTTATCCAGTTCTGCCAAGTTAGAGTTCTCTAATTGGTTTCCAGGGGACTTGGATTAAGCCCGGATTTGGTAATAAAAATACTGTGCAAAAGAGTAACTGAAATAAAAAGTCATCAAGTCTACTAGGATAGTAGTATTTATCCATGAAGGATAAATATACTTCATCATCAAGGCAAGTCAAATATTATCCTTTTCACCATGGGCTATTTGTAGAATTTTTTTCCCTGAACTCATCTTCATATCTGCCACCCTCCCCCTTCAAGGATATTAATGGCTGCTTTGCCCTCTTCTTTTCCAGCTGAAGTCAGTGTCTGTGTTCCAGCTGACTTCAAGAGCAGCAGCTTCTAGCCTTTTTCTGCTTTCTTTGGAAGATGAAAGAATAAAAAGAACTATCCACCACAGATGCTAATCACATTGCTTAATCCACACACCCTGGCTAAAAAACCCTAGGAAGACAAGTACATGCCACAGTTGCTAAGTCTTCTATATAGCATGTAAGTTTTCACAAGTACGGTTTTCTTCACTCATCTTGATTCTATCATCTATCACAACCATGCTGTTAAGGAGAGACTATTAGCATTTAATAGGCTGAATCTAAAGTACAAAGAGCCTAAAGATTTCCCCAGGTCATACAAGTGTGCAGCAGCAACGGTTAACTGATTCTACATGTGCCAACTACCTACCAAGCTGTTGTGCTGATCATCTCTATTTTTATTCTCAACAGAATACATGCAAACAGAAGCCAGGGAAACAACAGTGGTGTCAGGTAAGTGACAAGGACTAGAAGCAGATGCAAGAGAAAACTAAGCAGAGAATTAAACAGCTGTGTAGTTTTCAGTTCTCACAAGGAGCCACATGAAGCAGAGATGCCTTCCATTTCAGTTTAGATTACAAATACATTCTCTTATATAATAAGAGATTTTTTTTTAAAAGTTATTTGACCATAATTGTAATTTTGATGGCAGTAAATTTCCACATCAAGATGTGCTGAGGAGATGTTTTTTCCTTGAGTGGTTTAATTATACTCCAGGCAAAGGTTCACAGTAACCTTGCATGGCTGAGCTGAAGCCAGCCAGTGGCACAGTATGGTTGACATAACACTGCTGCAGGAAAGTGGTGTCACCAGCAGTGACAGTCACTGTGAGCCCAGAAGGGAGGAATCTGTGTGAGAAACAAGGACAAGGAAAAAGAAATAAATATAAAGGGGAACTAGAAAATGCACAGCAGTGGCATAAGTCAGAAGAACTAAATATCATCTTAAAAATGGAAATTTAATAGGAAGCTTCTGATGTAACTGGAAAATATCTGCATGAGCTGAAAATGCTGGAAAAATGGCATATGGGAAAGGGAATGAGTTGTATGGGCTTGTCGAGGAACCTACGCATAGAGCAAACATTTTAGCATCATTCCATTGGAAAAATGCAGGGGGCAGGGTGTGAGGTGTGCCCTTCCTTCCAGGATGTGCATGAAAGAGATCCCCTACTCTTCAACAATGAGTCACCCAGTATCACTGCTGGTGCTTTAAGCCTGCACCATGACCTGGCCAAGGCCATCCTTCTCACTCCAGAAACAATCAGCAGTTTACAATAGAGATGCTGTGAATCAGCCTGAGTCAAAGAATCCCCTATCTGTGACTTTGTATTGCTCAGGCTGAAGGACTTTATTCTGTAGAAAAGGGGACTTCAAGAAGCAACTCCTAGATGAAGTAACAGAAGAGAAAATAAGGTCACAAATACTTACAAAGAGGGATGAATCACACAGCATTGCTGACCATTTCTTGTCAGAAACCAACAAAGCCCTGCATAACAAATCAAGTAAAATAATTTCTGAGTCTCACTTGCACCTAGTTCCAGCACAGCCTCATTATTGCTTTTGCATTTCTTTGTAATTTTTTGTACTTAGCTTTAAAAAATCTGTATAATTGAACATCTAAAAGGGGTGCACATAAGTAAAGTTGCCATACGTGTTGAAAGATTTGCCAACCAACACCCACAGTCACAAACGGGAGAATAAAATGCCTGTGGCTAATAATCCAGATACCTGCTGCTTTCTCAACAGCTTCATGTCTGGTCAATAGTGGCTCCAATTGACAAACCATAGCCATCATGGAGCAGAAAGGAACTCTATATGAAATCCCGTGAGTTACCTCAGGTGGCTGTGGACCATGAAAGCCACAGTCACAAAGGTACCTGCATGTCTTTTTTTATCCACAGACTAAAACTCCGTAGCACTATCCACCTTTGAAATCAAGATCATAGTACTGAGATAGCAAGACATTCATTGCAAATAGTCTTTAACAGCAACAAAAACCTATATAGAATAGCTTCCCTTTTCAAACTGCAGTGAATTATCTATCTAATCTTCATGGGTGTTGTGGCCTCTCTCCTAGTGGGAGACACAACACTAGGAATTTAGTTGATGTAATTTCTGTATTTTGGCTCAGTAGCAAGATTTACATATTATTAAAAACTCCGCACATAAGGATTTTCTGGGAATGCTTCTGATCTAACTGAAGGTATTCACACTAAAAGGCAGATTCCTATTTGCCCCCTAGTTATAGATATGGTCTTCCATATGGATGGTACCAGAACCCAACAAGCATGGCAGTTTTTACACTTAACTGTAATTGTGTACAGTTGGTTAAAACACTATTATAATCAAACAGATATAACTACTGATGTAAATAATTCAGAATCATTACTCATTATTAGTAGTCATCTAATGAATGAATGATGCTTTAACTCTCAGTTGTCACAGCCAGTGACAGTAATCTCCAGTACAAATGACAAAATCTTAGGAATATATAACCTTTTCCCAGCTATTTCCATCACTTCACTGGGACTCCTTGTACAGATTATGAATACCTGCATGTCACTTTACGTAGCTGGCACTTATTCTGTTTCCCCTCCAAACACATATGGACTTTCACTCTACTCGGCTTCCATATCGCCTTGCTTATCTTTGCTTTCCCTGTCTTTTCAGCTTTCTCTCCTCTATCCTCAACACTTGCAGAAACCACCATATTCCTGTGCAACCTCAGCCACTCCTACCATCATTGCTTCCTAAAGGAACATGCAATTATTACTGATCTTGCAGCTCAGATTCACAACACGGACTCTTTGGATTAAGAAACACCTTTTACCATCTGGCACACACAGTGGCTTTACATGTAAGTAGAAGAAACCGTGGTGATTAACACACTATTCAAAGATGCTCATGGCCAACAGATTTCCTAAGCACAGCCAGTCACTACTAAGTTCTTGCTTGAAAGACCACTGTGAATTAAGTTACCATGTGACAGGAATTACCAAAGCTACAGACATCCCTGTATCTTTCAGACATTAGAGAGGAAGTCATCTTTCATAAATCTTGCTGGTTTCAGCTGTCTGTACACAAAGACCACCGGTTTCATATTGTTTTCAGCCCTAAACACTGGTTTCTTGTATTTCTTAGCATCACCTTCAAGTGTTTTTAATACAGCCTTGCTTTCTGCAGCAGCTGAAGAATGTGAGATGCTACCCAGTGACCTGCCAGAACTTCATGCTTCAGAGAAGCTCTCAGAGTAGAGCTATACTGAAGTACTCGCTGCAGAGAATGAACGCAGATTGTAACAATCACTGCTGCGTGGAAAATGCTGTGACAGAAGACATCTCCCTTCATAGCACAGATCTCCTGCTTGCCAAGAGCAGCTCACTATGGTACTTTCTGAATGACTACAGGCTTCTACTTAAGTGCTACTTCTTCGGTTTGTTTTTGTTTGGTTTCTTAAAGCCAGATGGAGCAAGTCCTTCCTAATTGGTGAAAAAGCCTGTCTGGACTCTGTTTTCTCTTTCTTAGGAAATTCTCTTAATTTCCTTTCTTGTGTATATTATTTTAACAGGTAACTTTCCTCCTCACAGTTGTATTTCAGCCCTGATATTGCAAAAAGCATTTTTAATAAAAAACCGAAGAATCATTACCCAAGCATCTCTTTTCCCAAAACAAAATGCTGCTCTCTAGTGGGAGATGATGATATGATCTGATTTTATTAGAAGGAATGTTTGAAAATTTTTATTTTATCAGTTACTGGAAACCTGAATTAGTTTTCATAAGCACTGACATACAAGAGTAGGAGGGCTGGTTTTAGATTGTCCTGTGAGATTGTGGTATTTGTTTCTCAAGATTAATTTGAGCTGAGCTCAGCCAACCCCTTGGTACGGACAGGACACGCTTGAGCAGTTCCTGCAGCATTCTGCCTATTGCCAGGCATCCAGGCTTCTCCATAGGAACTGTCACCAAGTCATGTTTTTGCGTTCCAGAGGGACCAAAGGTGGGGTTTTGTTTGGTTGGTTTTAGGGCAAAGAGAGACATTCTGAAGCTCCCTCCATCACTAGATGATGCATTTTTAGAGTAATTATTCAGCCACTCCTGTTGATAGACAGAAAGAAAAGCAGAGATGGAAGGGATTTTTTTGACCCACTACACAAAATCTGGACCTAATGATCTTGAAAGAACACAAATTAACAATAAATCTGCTTTGTCATTTATTTGAGATAAAGACAGAGAAACTGTTCTCACATCTTAGTGCAAGTCACACAGTAGTTTCAGTAGGCCTCACTAAGGGAAAAAGAGCCACAATGAAGGATCAGTTTATAAATAATCTTACCAAGAAGTTTCATGACCTGACAATGAGTGAAAAAGTTTCATTTGTTTTAAAACAAAAATATGGAAATCAGGATACAGATATTCATAATTAACTTAATGAATTTGGGTAGCCAATTCTTGCTTTCTCAAAAATATACCAGTAGCAGTACCAAAATGAATTGGGGATCTGATCTCAGGCCTCCCACTCACAGCTCCCCTCACTGCTTGCCTGCTCGACCACTGGCTACTGAAGCTGATACTTCAGATTCTTCAGCAGCCCAATACTATTTTAAGTTCATCGCCTATGTTCTACAGGAGCTAGACCATGTTTACAATTTTAAGGGCATCTGGTGACCAAATTTGAATCATACTATGTAATTGTTCCCATAACCTAATTACTAGCTGTTTTAGCATAAACTGCAGAAAGGCTTTTACTGTAATAATGTTTGTGTGTTGTAGCACACAAACAATTTTGAGACCTCAGCACTGAATCAGTGATGCTCTTCCACGTAAAGACATGTTAGGTTTCTGGGATATTCTCTTCTAGGGCTTCTACTGTTATCTAGTAATTTTTCCAAAACAATTCAGTCTGGAGAAGAGAAGGCTTCAGGGGGACCCAACAGTCACCTTCCAGTACCTGAAGGGGTCATATAGAAAGGCTGGGGAGGGCCTGTTTACAAAGGCCTGTAGTGATAGGACAAGGGGTAATGGGTTTAAATTAGGGAAGAGCAGGTTTAGATTGGATATTAGGAAAAAGTTCCTTACCATGAGGGTGGTGGAACATTGGAACAGGTTGCCCAGGCAGGTGGTTGAGGCCCCGTCCCTGGAGGTGTTCAAGGCAAGGCTGGACAGGGTGCTTGGCAACCTGGTTTAGTTGGAGATTGCCTACTCACTGTAGCGGGTTGGACTAGATGACCTCTAAGGTCCCTTCCAATCCTGATAATTCTATGAATTTCTTGACATTTCAAATTACTATGTTAGGAAATATCCCAAAGTTCTGTTTCTTTGACCATTAAAACCAACCCTTAAAAAAAGATGCTTATGAATGAAACTGAACAGCTGAGTCATTTACTGACTGTACAGAAAGCCCAAAGAACAGTTACTAATTCAGAGTTCTTGTAGTCAATCTATTTTTGGGTGAAATCCGTAAAGTGCATAGGCTGCTCTGAGGGCAAGCTGTGTTTATATTTACTTTATATTATATACTCATTTAGAGGATAAAAACTTGAGACTGAAGCTCAACTGTCTTAACTAAGTACATGAGATGGAGGTTAGGTCATCTATAAATTAATTATGCACAAATATAGTGCATCAATAAACAAACACAAGGTTTGCATTGTCTTTATCTCTGCTTCTTTTTATTGTCATATTAAAGCCAATAATAACCAATGTAATTTACTGAACACTTTTAACACATCCAAGACAAAAGAACTTACCATTAAAATAGCTGCATTTCACAATCTTAAAAAAAAAGGTTGTTACTTATTCTGATACAAGCTCCACCCATTTACACCTTCAGAAGAATCTTTATTCACAAAATACCAAACAGTCTGAGTAGAATTTCCCTAGATAAAATGAAGTACTTGCCCACAAGAAAGGTTTATGGGCTTTCTCTCCATTTGGCCCCCACCCGTCTTTTACTTAAATCTTTAAAAGAGAAACAGAGCTAGACTTCTGTACAGACAAATCAGTAAGTGGCAATCTCACTGAGATCACAAAGACAATTTGAATTGCTATTGTTAAAAAGCAGATTAGCAAAATATATATGGCTTTTAAAGCAGATATTAAACGTGCTACAGTCTCAACCTCTACCCTGCCAAAATCTAGGCAGAATTCTATCTTAGTATCACACTGAAAATACAAAATAAGTTGAGAGTAGCCATGTGGAATTTCACATGAGTTCTCCTCTGCGTGGAGGGCAATTTAAAAAACAAAAGTGGCGCCTTAAGACTTAAGCCAACAGAATTATATTCTCTGTATTTAGCTTTACACTTTTCTTTTGGTTGCTACATGAAGACAAACTGCAGCATAAGTTTCTTATGCTTTCTTATGTTTCTTTCTTTTCATATGCAAGATCCACGTTATGCCTACTTTTACTTCATGAATGCACAACTTCAGCTTTTTTCTATATATGGTTTGTTTCTCTCCAACTGTGACCCACGTTATGAGTACACTGAATATTCAAACAGTGCTGAGAAAAACAATTAAGATACTTTCCCTCCAAATGTAAACATACTGCACTGGAAGAATTTAAAACCTATATTCATTCTGAAAACTGCTCTAGTGGGCCAAAGATTAAAATACTGTCAAATTATTTCATGGCAATGCATGAATACAGCTTCCCTTTCTATTTCTTCTTTATATAGTAAAATAAAACTAGGCTGTTCAGATGATCTTGCTCAATTACGAAGCTTTTCCAAAAAGCTAAGAGTACTGTAAATTACAGATTCCAACAGTATAACAGCTACTATAATATGAAAAGCTATTTACAATTTGTAATGTTGTTGTAACAGTCTTCTCAGAATTTCCTAACGGCTTTCCATTCTGCAGCTTCTCGCTGGTACGTCCCAGAGCAGAATCCTAGGGAGGGAACCCATTTACTGAATAATAACATCAGGTAAATTAAAAACAACTCAAAAAACCCGTAAGTGAACAGCAAGTATTTCAAACACTTTTAACAGCACTCCTAAAGTACAAATGAATGAATCAGAGACACAGTTCTAGCTTTCTCAAGTTTCTGCTCTTAACAGCTAGAGTGACCTTAATAGCTCCTTTAGAAAGGCCATTTCCAAACGCACTCTGTACAAGCTCACGGAACTCTCCTGCAGTTTTGGTTTATTAATGACATCTGAAGACGTGCCTAATACTGAGTTAACAGCAACTTCCACCCATTAACACAGAGATGTAATTCTAGCACATGAAAAAGAAAATTTTACCAGCTGAAATACACTTGAAATGTATTTCCTCTTTCTGGTGCAGAGAAGCCTTTCCTTTCAGGGTCTCAGAGGTGGTAAACAACTAGCCAATTCTTTTTACAGTATTTCACTTACCAATTCACAGTTACTGAGACACAGAACTAATAAAATACATATTTCTTAATTTAAATTATGTTCTCTAGCTACTTTTTGTTCTTCTATCTTGTACTATGTCCAAGTGCTATGTTACAATGGGAATATGAAATTCATTATCATCAAATATCAGAGGCCTCCTAGGAGGGGTTGATTCTTTGTCTGCTTTGTGCAACAGTTTAAAAAGTCCTGTTCCAATATTCATTGGAATTCCCATGATGATACACTCGGAAACACCTAGGGAAAAAAGAAACAAACCACAAAGATGTTAACATCAGAAGAGTAAGAAGTCACAAAATTATTTGCATTTGCCATTCTGAACGCATTGCCTATCGAACCTCCCTGAACCCTGCATGTGAAGATCAAGGTCTCCTCACTAGACATGTTAAATTTTCTGGTCATCAGATCAGTATGTTATTTAAATTCTAAACAGGAAATATTCAACCTGACCTAAACACTTCCTCCAGCAATGAAAGAGCTTCAGAGGGTTTGTTTTTGAAGATGACACATTCCACTTAGTGCCAATAGCAGAAAATGCAAGGCAAAGTCACTTTAGTTTTTTCTCTGACTCAGTGCTAAGACTTCAGTCAAATCTGGCCAAGCTCTGTTGACTCCCCTGCAACTTCCCAGTGAAAGAGGAATACCACTGTTATAGCTGTAACACTTTTTGCATTTTCACATCTAAAAAATACTTGTTTTGAATATCAAGATTTAGCTTGTCCCCATTATTTTTCACAGCTGTAACATCTTCACAGCAATGTACTAACATATTTATATTCCCTATCTACTGATGTATACAACTTTTCCAAAGAACATTCCATATGAAAAGCAATCTATCAGATATCAGTGTTGATTTTTGCTTAGCATACTGTTATGATCCAAATGAATCTTTCACACTTCCTCAGGAGTGTAAGAGTATTTTCCTTCATGTAAAGGTTTAAGAAAATAACAATAAAAAAACCGTACCTTTGAAAGCACAAAGAACAAAAATCCATTTGCTTAAAAATCAGCCAACATTTGATTGGTAATTTGAATGTATACGAATAAAGATTCTGTATTTTTGCTCTTAGACTATTGCTGCATTTCTACTCCATGTTTTCCAGCTTTATGCATTTAAAAATCTTGTGCAAAGCAGAATTCTTAGGAGCCACTTACTGTTTCTTTAGGCCCCTACAGGATGCAAGTTACAATTGATAAAGGAAATACCCTTCTAACACCTAGCAGAATAAAAATTACCTAGTTTTGCAGAGTAACCTTTCAAGCTGAGTCAACCTCTGAACTACATTTAGATTTTGGGAATCCTTCTTCCCTTGCAATGGTTCCATGTATACAACCAGAAGCTCTTCCTCCCCAATTCCCTTTGGCCTCATGGACAAAGCACCAGTTGACTGCAGTCATGTACAGCAGGAAATATTTTGACAGAATGTGCTGCTACACCATACAACTGTGTGTTATAGATCCGCTCGACTAATACGTATTAGAGGCCAATGACAGTCACATGAGGCCGGTGAAGATAATGTTGGAGGCAGAACTGCCAGGACAGCATGCTCTGCTCTAATGACCACCCAGGACTCCCCGAGTATAATGTCTTTTTCACTGTTAGCCGTTCTAATCTAGTACAGAACTAAGCATCTGTCTGACAGCTATGATCTGCTGCTCTCACTTTCAGCTGGAAGGAACTAGGGAGATATGTACTGCACTTGCGCAAAGCTGATTTTTGACACTTTCCTTCCAGACCACTTCTTCACAAAAGAAAGTCACAGGAGTGATCTGTAGTTCTCAGTTCCCAGTCTTAAGTTAGAAATGAGAGTGCTGTTGGCTACTGTTCAGGAAGGGGACAGAAAGGTAAATCTATACCTCTGAGTGGCTTGCAGTGGATGCTGCTGGAAGTGGAAGTACTCCTCTACTCTAGTCTCAACCCACTCTGCCCAATGAAAGGTGTCATCAACAAATCTCAGAAGAAAATGCTTGTCTATGTGGGTAAAGCAGGAGTTAACTATTCCCTGTTTTCTCAGGGGGAAAAAAAAGCATCTTACAAGACAAAGCCAGAAGGGACCATGAGGCCACATGGTCTAAAACTACATAACACACACTTGAGGAGAAGCTCTGATTTGCGATGCTACTCAGTTTAGCACCTATAGTTGATTTTGAGTACATACTCATTTTTCTTGGCAATGGTTACAACTATTTCCTGCCCTGGAGATGCAAAACACGAGTGTGTAAGAGTCTCTTTTCATAGTCATTCAAAGACAAAACCAGTGATGGTCAGGTCAGGCAGGTGCACAGCACTTTTTCTTATAAGCAAGCCAGTACCATCTCTTCAGTTTTGGAAGACAGACAACAGTTTTCTGTTTTGTGTATTCCATTTCCTTATTTGAACTAAAACATTTATATAGAGGGCAACATGAAAAGATCTTTGGTTTCCACATAATTCAAACCAAGATTTTACCAGCTTGGAGCAGACTTTTAGAAAAGATTTTCTCTTCTTTACTGCCCAGGATGGAATTAGACTCCCATAGGATCCTTGCTTGAATCATGGGCAAATAATAATTAAAAAAAAAGAAAAAAAAAAAAGAAAAGAAGAAAACCCCACTCCCATGGAATGCTGGACAGCCAGAAAGTGGCAGAGTCCTTAAAACACAAACTAGTAATACAAAGGTTCCTAACAGATTCCAGCGATTCAGCAAGTGTAATGTACACCAAGCACTGTTTAAGACTGACTACTCGTCAGACCACTTAAAAATACATACAAACTAGTAAACCTTAACATAAAACATTCATATTTTTATACTTCATTATCACTCAAACTCCAAATGACTGGTTAGAGCTCCAGAATGTAGTCTTACATAAAGGGACACGGAAGAGGGTGAAACCTGCTTGACTACTTCTTTTCTCTGTTTAACCTACTAGACAGAGACTTGTTAACAAATCTTTCCATTCTATTTACAACAGAACAAACTAAAGAGGTCAAGAACTTTGTTCTCTGTTTATTTCTAGTCACAGTTGACAAAACACATAAGCAACCATACTATGCACAGTATGATATTCTCCTATGCTACCTGAGACATATAGCTTCCCACTTCTTAGTAAAAATGAAAAAAAACCCTAAATACTGAATGGTGTACTAGATTCCTTAATAAGACCTAGGTGTTGAAGACACAAGCATTCAAAACTGGAAAAACAGAACTACTGATAGCGGGACAAATTTCCTGGTATTGCACTGACCTATGTGGTGAGAAGTAAAACCAAATTACTAAAAGTCTACTTAATAGAAACACACAACAGAAGTCCAACTGACTTCAACATCTCCGATTGAGAATGGAAGTAAACAAATATCCACCAAACTTTTAGGATCAAGAAGTACAGATTAGCCTCACACTTGAAGTTTTTGACATGCAAGCTGAACAGAAAGCTTAACAAGAACAAAAATCCAATGCTTTGACGAGGTTTACAGGTGCTGGATAAGGACCACAGCACACAAACCACAAACAGTTTGCCATACCTACCACAAACAGAATCCTTCTGTCCAAAGTAGGCAGCATCAAAGAGATGATCTGCAGTCTTTTCAAAAGAAGCCAGCATCAACACGCTTTCCTTCATCTTTGCCAGTCCAAACCTAGTAATTCCCAGCACTTCACCCTTGATTGATGGAAAAACCCAAAGAAAGACTATCATAATGGTAGCTGGAGGTTAGCTGCATTTGCTAAAGAGGCAAATCAAGTGAAAAAACAGAAATGTAGTCTTTCTTCTAAAACAGGCATAAAACAAGTAAAAAGGTTACTGTCTAAAATATAGCATTGTCATAATTTAAATATTAATATGTAATTGTCATGTAATTGTCATATTTGAATAAACCAGAAGCTCTTACTCATACACAACAGAAGCTGTTATAAATGGTTAACAGGTAATTTTTTTAAAGTAAGAATATTAGAAAGACTGAAAGAAACATGGCCATGAGAAAAAACATTTAGTTGTTTGAAAAAACAACCAGCTGCTGAGCTACAAACTTTAGCAGGGTCTGAGAGCACTATGATGAAGCTATTGCCAACTGCCTACAGATCAACCTGACCTCAGCTGCCTGGAGGTTACAGATGTTAAATCTTCATTTTTTCACACTGCATAAAAGAAGTAGTCAGCTTTTTAAACTAACTTGGTTTATTTTTGGTTTTGTCTCTGTTTGTAGCATACATCCTGATCATAACAGATTGTGCACAGAAGCACAAGTCAAAAGTATGGACAAAAGAATGCACGCTAGGGGCCCAACAAGTGTAAAGCACTGCACTCTGATGCCCTTTTCCACTATTGTGTAGCAGCCCCACATAGTCAGCCCTGGCTACTGGTGCAGCTCAGTACAACAAAGCCCTGCAGTTTTGGGAGAAAACTCAGAACTCTCCCGTCCATTTTATCCAAATTAAACCTTTGCATTCTGGCAGGCAAAGTGGAAAATCTTACTTCACTACTAAATATACTCAAATCTAAACCACGTATCAGATGCAAAGAAAAGAAAGTCAATCAATAAAGAACAGACATGATTTTCTACTAAAATGTTCTTGTTCATACTCTATATGTAACCAGATTCTATCTGTAATGTTGGTATTCTTTGAGTCTTATAAACACTGCAGCTGCTATGAACCACACCCCATGTGGTTTTCTGCACAGCAAGCCCTTATTGCATGCATCATTACCCAAACAGTTGATTTTCATGCCACAATTTTTAGGATTCCTGTTTCAAATACAAAATTGTGATTCTCTACTCATTATATCAACTTGTTCTCAGTCAAGACAGACCTTGTCCTCCCTATCCCCAAGAACTACATATGTTAAGCATTTTATTCGATGCACAACCAACAGTATTTTGCCGGTACAACCTACAATTCTTTCAACCTATAAATGTTTTCCATCTCCCTAGCTCACTTGTCCTTCTCAAGCACAGTAAAATTAATTTGTATAAGCAGGCCAATGCAACATTTACACAAAGCACAGGACAAACCTTGTAAGTCATCAGATCAGACAGCAACATTACATGTCTCCTGTCAATACTCATACCATGGTTCACCATTGTATACTGAATCTCATTGATAATGGTCGTCCGAGCAGCTTCAATTCCTAGCGTCTTCTCTACCTACACAAGAGATTATGTTAGACTAATGAAGAACCAAACGCTTGGAGCAAATATATTCCTGGAACATATACCATCTCATGTCAGAAAATACTCCATTCCCACTACTACCCTGTTACATTTCTCTGGTTTAAAAATATTTATAGGAAAAGCTTCTTTGACATGAACCATGCTGCCAGTCGAATTACTCTTGTGTTAATGCATTCTGACAACTGTTAGCCAAGTCAGGCTTGACTAGATATCAACTGCTGCATCTGAACACAAACAAGCGCTTGTAATAAAGATGCTATGGGGAAAAAACTCATGGTAGCCAGTTGAACATTACCTCATAAGTGTTGTTAGAGGATGTTCTTGTTCCTTTCACTCCGTGCGTAGCCATAACAGCTCGCAGATTATCACCTTCAACTAGAAGCTTGTATCTCTCCTTTCCACTTTGTTCATCAATATGAATGACAGCTCGAGAAACCTCTGGTATACCTTGCACAACAACCTTCACAGAACAAAAAAAACCTACTAACTTTCACGTGTATGGTAATGCAGTATAAAAGGGCAACCTTGATGAACATTCAAACCTATTATAAAAGCTCCAGTCTTTGGAGTAAATGCTTAGCTAAAACATGTATGAATTAAGATTTCCTACCCTTAAATACACTAGTGAAATTCTTACTGTACTGTAAACCTTACTCGCTACCAGTATTTTACATTTTATGCCAGATATTGTCACACTTGGACCTTACAGGTATTTACACAGTGGTAGATCCACACAATTGAAAGGGCATCCTGCCAATAGTAAGGTTAATTTATCACTATTTTTAAAATACCAAGCAGACAGTCTCCTCACAGAAAGCTACAAAAACGCCAGATATTGTCATGTGGCTCAATGCATTTCATACAAGGGCTGCAATCAGAATGCTTCACCAAGGGTTGCAAGGCAAGCATTAAGGCTTCAGTTTTATTGACAAAGATTAGTAATGAAGGCTAGTTTCAGCTGTAAAGCAGTAGCACTGTAATCTAAGACTAACAGATTCAGACTACCTTCACTATCGATGCTGACAGGAAATATTTTGTCTTCCCACCACAGAACCCCGAATTATTATTACTGATTACCTCTCACAAAGGCATGAAACAGTCTTTTGTTTTTACCTTTGGTAGTTCTTCCTTCAAGGACTGCAATACGTAATACATTGAACTCTTGCTATTTTCACGAGGGGTCACACATACAACCGCTTCTCCATGGACAGCAACATCCCCAGGCTTTACTCTGAGTTTAGATACGCAAATTGAGTAGCGGACAGTCTCTGCATTCACCTGTGGCAAAAGTCAGCCAGCATATATCAGGCTGCCTCTCTTAGCACATAAAAATCTGCTTCAATACATGCAGCAGTCTTTCAACAGAATATAAAAAAGCGTAACGTAGAAAAATACACAAAAATTGTTATTCTTATAAGTTGCAGAAAGTAATACCTTATGCTGAGGGTATTGGCCTATATTTTACCTAATGGACAGAAAAGGCATCCTTGTACTTAGCAAGACACCAAGACACAAATGTACATTTCTCTCACTTCCAAATGAAGGAAAAACTATTCACTTTACAGGGAAAAAAGGAGGGAGAAAATTCCAGACGTTATGTTGCCACAGGATATTCTTCACCCACTTTCTTTTTTTAACTTCCACTGGTCCGATTTTTGTTTCTGAGACACTTTGCAAATTATCCAAGGCATATTCTGCATAAGAAGCAAACAACTCACCTCTAATCTCAGTAGTCTAATGCGCTCTAAAGACAGCTTCACTAGGATGAAACAATCATCTGGAAGAAACACTTCTTCGATATATTCTGAAATCTTTAAGAGATGAGGACAAAATATTTATCATGCAAGAACAGTTAAAATGCCCTGCAGCAACTGGCTGATGCTTACATTTGAAGCATTATCAACAACACAATTTTTCCTACCTCTCCTAACAAAGTCTTCTCAATTCTTCCTTTAACCAGACGTGCAAAATCAGGATCATCATCTTTGTCCAACTGTGCTGTTATAATAGGGGTGCTACAAGGAATAAATGCACGCACACAAAAAAAGGTCAGGAAATTGCTCAGCTGGATTACAGAAGGTAATTTGAATTAGAGCTTGCCTTATGGAACTTATCATCTAGAGTTGTATTTAATAAGATAGAGACCTCCAGCTTCCTCAGGTATATTTAAGAAAATTATTGTTCATGTATAAAACACACACACATACACACACAAGAGATTATAACACAAAAAAACCTAGTGACTGTTTCCACGGTGTACACTTAGCTAGTATTGAATTTAAGTATGGCTTCATTTTATACCTAGGAATAGTTATGCTTCACCTACTACTAAACACTAGAAAAATTTCACAATACATGAGAGATTAAGGCAACATTAAACTTAGTAAGTAACCACTTCATTTCATTTTCAGAAAAATAAAATTTATCTCTCTTAAGTATAACTTAGTTGGACAGACATTAGGTTTTTCATCTTTTGGTATTCCATGGATTCCATGTTGTCTAGTAGATCACTGAGAACAGGGAAATGCTATCACATGTTGCAAATTTATCCATCAGGTTTAACTCAAGCAAAGGGAAAAAACCCAAACCAAGACAACATTAGTACCTAATAGCCTTTGAAGCATTAATAATTTCTTTGATTCTTGGCACACCCAAAGTAATGTTCATTGAAGCAACGCCAGCAAAATGGAAAGTCTTCAGAGTCATCTGCGTGCCAGGCTCACCAATACTCTGTGCACAAAGAGCTCCTACTGCAGACCCAGGCTCCATCTGTGCCCTGATAAAGAAATTCTCTCATTAAAAATAACCAAACCAAAACAAAACAAAGACAACTCAAAAAGGCATAAAATCCTATGCAATTAAAGACAGAAACCATTTTGATAGTTATATGAGAAATTTGTTAATTTTCTTTTTTTTTAGTAAACGAACAAGGGAGGATAAAAGTTCACAAATACTCAAGACACTCATCTCATGCAAGGCAAGAGGATGTCCTGTTATACAAGCTTTCCACAGATTCAGTGTAACAGCAGAAAACAAAATGTTTGTCTTCTTAAGCATGAAGCAGTACTTTCAGGATTCCTCATTCAAGAAAATTCCGTACAGTAAGATTTCCAAAACTCCCCTTCATATGCTGAAGCATGAGAGACCTTTATTAAGTCTTCTTTAAGAAATTATTATGCATATTAGTTATCAGAACAAAGTCCAGGTATTAATGTCTTCTTGTTTTCATCCTATTCAAAAGCCCTATACTGATGACCTACTTTCCCTTCAAGTTATGTCTGTAATGGGGTCATTGAAACATCTGCCCCTTTCTAAAATTTATATACTTTGAGAACTGGTTGTCCTTACAGAACAAATTAATGAAGACCACAACACTACACTCTGGGATCTGAAAATGAGACAAGAGGGGTGATTTACATTTTCCTCTACAGTCTTGATCAGATCCTGCAGTTAGCATTCTTCAGCTTGCAGAGTGCAATGTGCTCTGCTTTCTCAAACAAGTACTACCTCTGACCTTAAAGCAGAACACCACTTCCAAAAAATCAATCTAACCTGGAGCAGCTTCGCGCTTTCCTTGAAGAGCTCCTACCACGTAAAAATACTGTGTTAATAGTGATTTAGCTTGAAACACCAAAAGGAATTAAGTTGACTGTAAAATAAAATTGTTTAAATAGAGGTTATTGTTTTCACTATTATTTGGAGATCTCTTTACACTCATGTCGTATCTATGCAATAACTGCTGAGATCCCATCTGAAAGATTTCTCCTGTTACAATGACAACACTCTATAAAACAAAAACAATCATCATGGCAATTATATCCTTTCCAAGGGTACCACCTTTCAGTTGTTAGATTGGCATAATATAACATGCTAAAACAGCCTACTTCAGTAAAACAGGCAATTCATGTTTAAGAACACTTAGGACAAGCGTAAGCAAGTAATCCTATGAACTGAACACAGAAAACTGGTAGCTGCTTTAAAATAGTTCAGAATTTTAATATATACATGGAAAAAATATTAGAAAACAATTTATACATGTGTGAGGCCACAAAGCAGATGTCACTAATTAAAAAATACAAGCTAAGGAAATAAACCAGCTCTGAACCGATATAAGGTATGAAAACATCCATACTATCATGATCCTTTTAGAGACCAAGAATAACAAAAGGCTCCTACAGGTGCATAATAGATTCAAGAACATGTTAGCACAATGTGTGACGTAATTCTTCAGACTGTGCAGATCGAGAATAACCATCAAGATTCATACAAATTTTAAAGTGATCTAATCAGACATAATTTTGCATGGTCTTTTATTCTTTATTTGTATTGCATTCACAACAGAAGCAGCTTTCATGAAGTAAAAACAGAAAATACACTCCTATGCTGCACACAAAGCAATAAATACTGAACTGGGGGCAGTGGAGGGATAAGCTTAGAGAAAACAACAGGCTAAACACTTACCTCATGTATTTGTCCCTACAAGTCTCTAGAAATTTTTCCAGTTGTGTTGGGGTAATCCTATCCAACTGATACAAAACTTGTGGCTGAAAAGAGAACAGAACAGTTGGAAAAGCAATAGCTTATAAAGATTTAAAATAACTACATAATTACACCCTCAAAACTATTTACCTCTGTTGTTCCATTGTCATTAATGCCATACTTGTCCCTTGTTTTTTTAATCTTCTCCGAAACACCTTTGATGAATTTTTTAATTTCCTGAAATTACATTAAAACAACAGTAAGCAAAAGGTCTTCAGCAGTAAGTTATTTGCTTAGAGCTCCAAATGGAATGTTTACAGTATTAAAATAACAATGCACAACACAAAGAGAGGAACAACAAAACTTAAGACACACATATGCACTAGAATTTAGCAAACCAGATTCACTCTTGTGTAACTACATATTAGTAGCTGTACATGAGGAATATGGTCCACACTGAATAAAAGCATCTTTCCTGAGCACACACCAAAACATCAGGTACTTGACTTTGGTTGACCCTTTCTTCCTACCCATTTGATTTAACTTATTAAAAACAACCTCAAAATTCTTATTTTCTCTGTATACTGACACAAATACATTCTCAGTATTCAAAACAAGTCAAAGCAGCCAGACTGTAGCATGAGAGGAAGTATTATGAAGGACACCTGATGGATAAATTTCAGAGATTCAAGATGTACCTCATCTGGGGAGAGGAAAAAAACCCTCAAAATTGATATATACATGTCAGTCTCTATCTAAAAGAGTTAAACTTCTCTATGCTGTGGAGAGGCCTTGCAGATAATGGCATTTAACATGTAGTAGTACCTAAGCCTTTCACTCTCTTACCAGGTTTATCCAAAAATAGTTCTAGCAGTCTCTACCAGAACAAACTAAAACAATACTGTCAGAAGACTATCCCAACATTTCGATGAAACATCATTCAGGTATTATGCTTTAGATACAGGTATGTATACTAAAAGCCATGAAATATGAGTTCCATGATTAAATTCATCCATTAAAGTGGACTCAGTGCAAGTAATGACAGTAACACACCCTTATCAAAACCAAAATAAAAAGCAAGAGGAAAACCTTCCCATCTACTTCAACAATGATTTAAGAAAGCCTTCACAGAGGAGGGAATAGTTAGATTTTTAGACTTTGTTTAAACCTTTTCCATCTCATTAGTCTTGCCTGACAATCAGGATGATGATTATGATGAACACAATATACCTCTTCTTCACTCAGTAGTGGACTCCTTCCAACCACCACCTTAGCCGGACATGAAAATTACATGCATTTTGAATTTATTTTTATTTTTAACAACTGAATTAATACATCACTATCAAAACACTTCTGTGGCATCCTAACTGAATCCTCAGATTCTCAAAGTAACAACATTTTTACTAATATTCAAGTTATTTTCGGAGAGTAGATTATTTTCTGTGAATACTAGAACAAAATTCAAATCAAAGAACCAACAACAGAAGTGTGCTGCTGGAACAGATGCTTCAAGCTGTTTCCCTACTTGGATGACAGCAGTATGTATTCATACATTTCTGCCCCTGTTGCCGTGCAGTAAGTCACATTTTGACCCCAAAATCTTTGCATAACATTGGTAATTTGATTTATTTCCTAAAATAAGTGTTAAGTAATAATGTGGTATTAGAAATTAATCTTTCTACTACAGATGCATTAAAACCAAAAAAACAATATCCCCTCCAAAAACAAGTATTGCAGGACTTCCAGAAAACCACCCAGAACACTTCACCTAGAGAAAAACCAGAGAGATTTTAAAAGTAGTTCTTTCTGTCTTGAAAGATGCTTCTTTTGTGGAGGTGCAGGAAAGGAGCAGTGGAAGGGGACGAAGGCAGAAGTTGTAACACAAGCTTCTCCCTCCAGAACAATAAAGAATAAGTTCTTTAAAATATTCACCTACTCACACAAAACTAGGGGACAGTAATAGCAAATCATACCACCAGTACCACCTCCTCAAAATAAGCTATCCTACTAGCTGAAGATTAGTCATATGGTCATATGGAGATGGGGCTGACTTAAACCAAACCAGCATAAAAATGCAAATAGCATTATGGCAAACTGTTTATTGTCAACTTGTCCTCTTTGACAATTCCCGAGTACCAAAATACTTGAAAAAAAGTTATCCAGCATACTAAATCATTATATTTAATTCTGAATTGTGTAACAACAACAAAAAAGACTCAAATGATAAATTATTTCCTTGTGCTAGAACCAAATACCAAAAAGGTGAGAAATAAGAAATATCTCTGAAGAGATTTATTTTTTAATTGTCAAAAGTTCTCTTCATGCACAAGAACTAACAAGAAGGAATGACCTATTCCTCTCAACTTTCAATTATCTGTTGGCAGTTTATCCAAACTGCAGACTAATTTAGCTGCAAATGTAAAGCAAAAGTAGCTCAATTTTGCTGAGCCTGTCTGCCTCCACAGAGCTATCATCTTTACTGCGACACTGTCCTCTACGAGCAGAGCTACGGAACTTCCGGAGTGAGCTCAAGAAACCATTGGTTCTTTCACATAGCCTGAACCTATAAAGTCTGCGGACCTGTTTTAACAAAAAGGCACCAATCTGACTCAAGTAAACTCTGGCTCAACATCAGCCGATGTTTAGTCAGAAGAGCAGTTCAGAGTATAAATCCTGGACCGTCAGGTGTTTGCATCATGTTTCCTTGCACGTAAGCATTTATAGAATCATAGAATTGTTATATACATGAAGCATTGCTAGTATCAGAATCGCTACAGGTAAGAAGCCCACTGAAATGCAGAGTGATACTGACAATCCCACAAGACTCAGCAACAAGCCATTCAAGCCCAGACAGATCCATTAGGTCAGCTCTGCATATACCAGCTCTGACTGGCTGCATGCTGAGCCTTTTCTGTATTTGCAACACACTCCCTAGTACTCATATTCTACCATCGCCCCCTCACCCCCAGAACAAGCACTGATTTTTTTAATCTTTTTTTTAAATGGTGAGGTTTTCTAAAGATTCTCCCAATTTCAAGAACACAAAGACTCCCTTCACCTATATCTTCATATACACAAATACATTAAAATATTAACAGAGCTGAAACTGTGCCAGCCAACAATCTGCTATTTCATCTGCTGAATTCCCTTCAGTGAGGGCGGAGTGCAAGCACAATGAAAGCTAGTCTGTTTGAAAAAAGGCTGTTTAGACAAAACATGCTAATATCTCTAGAGGCTGAAAAAATGAGTTTTAGAAAGGAAAGTCATATACTGAAATAAAGCTTCCTCAAATCCTCAAGATCCTCAAATTTGACTACGGGGATTAATTAACATCTCAGTTTTCACCATTAAAAAGGAATTGTGTAAATTATTGTGATGAACACCTACATTCTAATTTAACAAGCAGGAATGTATAGATGCTAGTTACCTCAGCACTATACACACATCTTTAGCTAAAAAGCACTAACATTAAGGCTCACACAGTGCACACACATGCTACAATTACCTCATTATATTTTTCATAACCTGTCTCAGTTAATGTCTTCAAGGATGAACAGAAAAAAAAAGAAAGGAAAGAAGAAAATGTAACAGTATCTAAAACTAATTGCAATTAAGGTGATGTAGACATATCTGTTCTTTTAAAATAAATAGCAATTTTCAGATTTTTGTGATATGATTAAAAAGATGTACAGCCCAAAGAACTCAAAGCTTTACCCCCAAAGTCTAACACTAGTGTTATTATATTTTTTTCTCCTTCAGAAATGTAGTTACATTTGCAGCATCTTTCATGTATGGATATAGTTATTTTTTCAACACTGATCTAGCAACAGAACTGCAAGTCAGGTTTATAAACCACTCCTTACTAGTTTTGTCACCTCCTACTCTGAAGCACTATGATCTACTAAAAAGAAACCGTTCAAAAGCAGGTCAGTGAATTATATCTCCTTTTCATCACTGCCAGTAATCAGAAAGTTCACCAACATAACAAATGTACATGTCCACGGGAAAGCGAATTCTATAGTTTCTATCACTGTGTCCCAAAGTAGTCTTAAGTGTGGCCACCCCATTTTCCAACAAGCTGACTTTCACAATTCAGAGTGCAAGCAGTCATGTGAACGTTCACTCATCCTTAAAAGACATGTAAGTACTACACAGAAGATAAGCTCTGCCCAGCAAAGCACTTCATATGGCAGAAGGGGTTTTTTTGGATCAATAACTTAAGAAAACAAGGTAAGTAGGTCTAAATGAATTGCTGGTGTTTCTATTGCAAGAAAAAAAGCAAATGAGTAAAAGCAGTTATTCAGAAAGTTGGTAATATCAAAACATATGCATAATAACAGATGAGACAGTCCTGCTGGTTTCTTACATAGAATCAATGAGTATTATTATTTTATTTCTGATTGCTACAGAGAGAAATTCTAGCAGGATCTCTTAGATCAGTGGCATCTTCTATGTAAAAATCGCTATTTTTTTCTCTCATTTCTAAAGCGCTTGTGGTGAACATGAACAACTACCATAACAAGAATTAAAGCTGCTAGTCCTACCTTCCCCTAAAGGTATAGAAATATATTACTGAACAAACTACTACTGATACTAACACATAAAACACAGTCATTGCTCCTACAGATAAGATAATTTTATTTGATTTCCTTGATTTATAAGAAAAAGTAAATCACAGTGCAATTAGGAACTGAGATAATTACCTGCAAAAAACTGTCTCGGCAGCAAAGAAATTCATTCTTCTTCATGATGGATTCAGATGTTAACACCAACTCATTTTTACTAAGGGCTGGTTCACTTCGGCAGGGATATACAGCCTTACCAGGGAAAACAAAAATAATAGTTCTTCACATAAAATATGTGCACTAAACTTAATTGTAAAGACACAGAACATAGGTACATACAATTGATTAACAGCTTTCTTTAGTTTTGGTATTTTGACAGTTGTTAGGTTTTGGTTTTGTTTGGTTTTTTGAGGTTTTTTGTTTTGTTTTTGTTTCCCTCTCCCTCCCCACCACTATATAATACCAGAATACAGTGAAGTGAAGGTCCACATACACTTCTACTTACTTATGTAAACCTGAAAGTATACACACACACACACACACACACACACTCTTCTTATTCTATCAATTTATCACACTAGCACAACATATCTGAACAGTCATTTCAGCAAAAGGCTTTTATTTTGGGGAGGTGTATACCAACCAACCAACCACAAACCCAAACAATACTGTTCTTCAAACACCACTGTATGTCCATAGTTATTCAACGACATATCAGGCCTCTGACCTAAAAAGCAGTTCAACACAAAGAATGTGAATGTCTTGATCTAATAAGGACTTTGATACGTGTCCAATCTAGTAGCTAACCAAGCCAGTAGAAATTTTCTGGTGAGTTGGGTATTAGACCATAGAACTATGTCTAAGCACAGTAGATAATTCTTTTTTTTCCCCACAGTTTGTTAGAAATTTGCTCTGTTTCAATGCAAAAAAATAGCTGTAACTTAAGTACACATGCAGAAAAAACTGACCAGGACCACACAAAGAAGTAATTTAAAAAGAAATTCTTCAGCTGAAAAAAATCTCCCCACAATTTTTTTACTTCCTCCTACATGTTAAATAGTTTTTTCACACTTCCAACAAAGATTTCAGTAATCCTTACCCTTATATTGTCTAGAACTCTCTTGAATTCCAGTGGTTCATCCTTCCCTTCCATGGCTGCAGGATCCAAGCCATCTCCTCCATAAATAAACTGTATAATGTCACCAGTAGAACTTCTGACTGTCAAATCATACTGTGAGCAAAGATCTTCAAGGGATTTTACCAGCCGTCTCTAAAAGGAAAAAGTGCAAGGAAAGTAAATGGAATTCTTCTAAAAATAGCTATTGATTGGGACTACAGAAAGTCTAGAAACTGGACTCTGATCTGACACAGTGATTAGCAGGCACAGAAAAATTTTTTAAGTCACACATTATTTCTAGGGCTTTACTGTACAATCCCAACAATAAAATTTAAAGCGACACAATTCTCCACATGTAGAAATAGCATCATATAGGAAACATACCTATGTGCATATCTATTACAGTCTGAGGAAGTTGGTTTTTGTTGTTTTTTTTTCTGACAGAAAATTCATATTCTTTCAATCAGGTTTATTTATCAATGGACACAACAATTTTGGCATCTAGACGCGGAATCAGTCGATTATTTTCACTGACAAAACCCAAAAAGCTCTTTGTCAAAGCCAGTAGGTGCTATTTTTCCTACCAATGTTGCCTACTTCTCTTATATTCATTTAATGTATTGGGAAATCCCTTTCCTACCAGCTTCTTTCTTCCATCTCCCAAAGAGAAAGCATGCAGTACTGGTTAAAAATGTTCTTACTTTGAAGATAGACTTCATTGTTCTATGAAAGTATATTAGCTCACTAAAGAATATAAATTTGTAGTATTTTTTTCATTGAGGAGGAAAAATGTAAGATGAAATAAATATTAAGATTTTTATTTTTTTTTAATGAATTCCACAGTCTAAGTGCTACAATTGATTCATGTAGGCTAAAAGTTGATGAGCTAAAATATTTCACTGGACTCATAAATTATATTTATATGATTTGGCATATTCTTGCACATATGCAAACATTTTCTGTCAGTTTGGGAGGCAAATGGTCTAATTATGTCACTCAACTCAACAGGAATTTATTTCAGTCTTTGCAGAGTTACTTGCCTATCTTTGAATGTGTCCCAACCCCAAATTATCTTGCCTTTTGTCCTGACTGTTACTCTGGAAAGAGGACTATATTTAAAATACTACTAGAATATATTCACTTAAGTCTTAAGACTGCTTATAATAGCAAGAAGCATTGTTGGAGGGTTGTTTGTTTTCATGGAAGACAGAGCTGAAGACACTAACACGTTACAGAACTTGAAGTCTATGTGGCTAAAGGGCCTGCTATCTGCAGAGGATAGATCCTGAAAGGAAGCTTTAGCAATGTTTTTCAAATAAGTCAAACCAAGGATTTCTGTTTTCTCATTTTTGAAATACCACAACCGAGAAAGCACTTGCAAGTCTGTGTTACAATGTAGGGACAAAGCTTCCATCATTCATGTGGGTTTTTGGAACACACACTACACAAAGAAGTCCTCAACAATTCCACAGAAAAAGAGCTTTTATCACCCACATTCAAGAGGAAACAGCTTAATACAAACCTGGTACTCTACCACTGCCTGAAGTCTGGTTTAGAAATCTCACATCTACTGGATCAGTAACGTGTATTTCGCAGTATAAATTACTCTGTTACATAAAAGCAAACACACACACACACAATGTATGCACTTCTCCTCACCTCTCACTTCCACATGCATTCAAGAAATATCCTCCTTTTGCAAGGTTGATAAAACCCCCACTTCACTGACAGTTACCTGCATATATCCAGTTTCGGCTGTTTTTACAGCTGTATCAACTAGACCTTCTCGACCAGCCATTGTATGAAAAAAGAATTCAGTGGGAGTCAATCCAGAATAGAAGCTGTTAGCAACGAAGCCTTTTGCTGCTGGGAGCTATACAGAAGAGCATAAGAAAAAAAAAAAATTGAAACTCAATGTACATTCTGTAAGCATGTTATAAAAATGCATTGCATGTCATCTAAATTCTTTCAGAGTCAGCCAACACAAACACAAACACAGAGCAATCTTCCTGGCTGCATTTAGCTTTGAAGTTCAATGTTTGTATTTCAGATCTGAACAGAGGGTTCAAAACCCTTTGCTTATTCTTTCAAATGTATCTAATAGACTTTCTTCATTGTCCTGCAAGCCTTGTCGTGCTTCTAGGCATTCCTTGCAAACATTACACCAACTTTTAACACTTCAGCCTCCCATAAAGTTGCAAAACTTGAAAGAGTGGTTAAGAATGTTCATTTTGCAACAGCATAACCAAGGTATTTGCAGTGCTGAAGACTAAAGAACCCAGAAAAAATATGAGTGGATGTGTGCACATAAAAATTTTTCTGAATAGTTTGCTCTCACCTCTGAGAAGAGTTCTTGCCAATTAATTTCACGCAGGCATCCCTTTAAGGCAAATAACACCAAACTGCCCCCATGATCTCATAGAACAATGTATAGCCTACCAAGAGGTTCATGTTGGAACATGACTTTTTGCTGTTATTTAACAGGGATTGCTTTCTACATCAGTAAAAAAGCTGTAGTCAAAAGTTAATTTTTTGCTTCTCATCTAATCCATTAAGTATTGTTTCTTCTTTAATTTATTCAGGAAATAAAAGATTTCACAATACAGAACTGTGAAGTCAAAATTTGGACACTTAGTGACTAATGCAAGCATCACGGCTACCATCTGACACTTGAGTTATCTCACACACTGAGAAGATGGACAGAGAAGGTTCTAGATACCACCTATCAATCGTTAGATTTCAGATAGCAGTTTAAACAAAACATAAGCAATCTTACTGAAGTGAGATAAGTTATCATGCATCACTGAAGTGCATGAGACTCCTTATTGCTTCATGGAGAACAGAACTCAAACACAGAACATCCAGATGAGCCCATGACATCCATGTGCCCCCAGTAGGGAAGGGAGGGGAGAAGACTCCAGAATAGCTTGTCTGGCATGCTTCACCCGTCTAAAGATACCAGTGCACAACCAGCAGCTGTCCTTAATAGTCTTAGTGCAGTGGAACAGAACATGAGTGAAGCTTTTACAAATTTTTTGTAGGACTCTGAAGAAAGCCAGAAATGTATTATCATACTTTCCTTTAATTTTACTAAATCAGAAAGGTCTAAGCAAGGTTTAGCTGTAAAAATTCAAGCTAACTAAGCTAACTACACATTCTATGGCAATTCATAACAATACTGTTAACTCCTAAATCACATTCAAAACATTTTTACATTCACCATACGTGCTCCTTTTCCTTTACCATGTCATGACAACACATCCTATCATGTGTCATTCTTAAAATGGCTTAAGGCAACTTGTTTCACTTTTCTTGTACAGAATTACCTTAGAATGCTTCTCAAAGTGAGGCAAAGATCTGTTCTCAAACCCATCAGGAACTCGGGACCCACTGATGGCTTGCTGACCTACACAAGCAATCATCTGGGATATATTAATGAAGGAGCCTGAAAAGAATTAAAAGAAAAAAATCTCACTCAAATGTGGAATATCAGTGCTCCTCTGATGAGCTGTCTTCACTTCTATGAAGATTGATTATTTAGCTTTGTAATTTGTCAAAAATGCATGTAGAATTGCAACAGTTAAAGAGGATTTTATGTTACTTGTCCTGTATATTTCAGCATTCATGCAGATGCTGGCCACTAAGTTAGTCTACGATATAGTTAACAACTCCTTTCAAAATCTGTTTGGGTCACAGACATTCAGGCCACCACTACTTAACTACAGCCCTTAAAATATCCTGTTTTGTAGTATGGATTGTATTTTATACAACCCATGATCCTAGCCAACACATTTTCCTTCACTATTTCTTCAGTAAACGTATTTTAAAAATATTCTCTAGGAAGGGTTCAGTGCCTACCAGTAGTCCTAGAACAATGTCTCAGAGAATTAAGTCACTAACTTAAAAGTTTTATATGCTGAACATGTTTGCAAACAATGCCTCCTCCCCTGCCAAACTATACCCTTAACATGTCCTCCTCCTTAGATTTCAGTATTTCTTTAGAAATACAGTATGTTACCCTGAGGCTTTCCAGAATTTATTTGAGACAAATAAACAAAGGAAAAAAGCCAGGTGACTTCTTTCAAATTCTCATAGGAAAGAAAGGAAAGCTAAGACAAGCATATGAATATAAAATAAATATTTACTACACAGATGGTCCTTCATAAACCGCAGTGAAGATGGCTGAACTATTAGTTCCAACTCTTAATACATAACTGCCAGTTGATTTTTCATGTGATGTAGATACTTGCAGTTAGAAATGCAACTTTTTATTGAATTCAAGTCTCAAGAACTTCTAAAGTTCCAATAGGATGTTTTTATAACTTTAGATTTTTAATAGAAGATACAAAAACATCAGCTTGATTTTAACTAACTATACTCAACCTGTACTTACTGAGAGGAATCACTTCAAACCTGTATGACATGAATTTAATACTTGCACAACTATATAAAATCAGCTACACACAGAGAACAAGTAATTTTGAGAACAGTGATGAAGCAAGCAATCTACTTCCAAACCTAAGCTTTCCCTACCTTTAGAACCACAGAGAGCCATGATAAGAGGACTGTTGCTCTTGTCCAGCTCTCTGAGGCAGGCACTGCCAGCGTGATCTCTGATAACGGAGAGTTCTTTAAGGATTAAGGCCTGAAATACAAGATTTCAGAGATTCAGCATTTATTAAGAAAACAACACATATAAAGTAATCTTATCACTTGCCAGCAACACCTTCAGTAGTCAAAGGGAATTCAAAACAGAATAAAGAAAAAGAAACCTAGACATTGCTTTGGGTATAACGAGTTGAACTTTTACCTTGCACAAAAAGTTTGCTGCACAAGAAGTCTTTGTTAAGATAAGACAAGGGTAGCCAGGGACATGACAACCTCTTGTCAGCAGCACCAACTTAAGCTAAAATGAGCACTGAACCAAGCTCCAAGTCTCACTGCAGTATGTGAAAGATCATCACGAAAAAATACAAAAGTAGTTTGGGATTGCACTCAAGAGTGCAATCCTGACATCTACAGTTGTTAAGATTATAACAACTGTATCAAAAAATATTCTAGGACATATACAGGTGTCCAGAAAGGGGAAGAGTGGAAAAGACTGTGAAACACTTCTTTCAGGTAGGGTGCCACTTCAAATTGGAAAACTGTGGCAGTACTTCATCAGAGGGTGGGACTTTCTGGTTGCTTGGTAGTAGTGTTTTGGTTTTGTTTGTTTATTTTTTCTTTCTACTTTTTTAAAAGATAAAAACTAGACACTGACTAGCCAACATGACCAATGTATAAAATCATTAAAAATAATTAAGAGTGTTCTTCAACTGACTTCATTAAGTCTCTGTCCATAAGCTTTTGGGCAACATTCATTGCTCTTCATCAAAATTTCTACAGAAAAAAAAAAAGAGAAATCCCAGCATAACAAAAGCCCACTTAACTTTTGCCCAGATAAGGGTCAAGAAAACACTTGCATATTAAAACACATACAACTAAAGGAATGTTGTTTCTTGGATTAGGTTACTTACTGTTACTGTTCTTTATTAACTTAGCAAATACTGCTAAATGTAATTAACCCCATTTCAATTACCTCTGTAATTTTATTCTTTTGTATGTCACCACAAACATTCAGCCAGGAGGGAAAGAGGCAGGATCTCGGTTATTTAGTTAACATTTTTAGATGCATAGAAGCATCTAGATTTGAAGCCTAGATAGACAGTTGCATACCTAGGGACCCTATTTGCTTGGGTTTTAGGTTTCAGAAGACAACTCAAGCTTCACAATTTACATGACTATATTAATAGCATAGAGTGATTTAAACACTTAATATATACTATTAATGTTAATAATGTTAATGTTATAACATTAATATGTATTAATTGCATAAAGTGATGGAAATTAAAAATTTTACCTCCAGTGTCTCCTCTGCAGTACAACCAGGCTGCTGCTGTAGCTTGCCAGTGTTCAGAGCTTCAATGTACTCATCACATTTCTTATAGCCAGCATTCAGGAGCTCATACTTAGCTTTTAGCAGGCCCTGCCCAGGAGTCACGTCACCAATTCCAATCGAAAAGCCACGATTAGCTATTATTAAAAACAATTAAAAAAAAGAAAAAAAGAAACAAAATTTCATTAATAGCTCAATCTCACACAGGGAAAACAAATCAAACCCAAGAAATATCATAATTAGGAACTTTATACTTAACACCCATCATGTGACCATCATAGGGATAATGAGTTGTTTCACCATTTCTGTCAGCTTCACAACTAGTTGTTTTGTTTTCTTTTTTAAACACAGTACATCATATTTGAAGTAAAAATTTTGCTTGTATTTCCACTTTAAGACACTGTTTTACAAGGAAATGTACTTACAAAGATAGACAGGAGCAAGTCTGGCTAGCCGTGACATGGCATCTGCAGCTTCTACCTGTCCCCAGTCTCTCAGCAAGATGTAGAAGATGTTGTTCTTGGATCCTGAACCCAAGGTTCCTTTGTCCATACTGCCACTCATTAACTCACTGTTTTGAATTGTGACATCTAAAAACCAAAAAGGCAAAAAATTAATTGGTTTTCTAAAGCACTACCTAAACTCTAATAACCAGTTACAGAATAGGTTTTTAAATAAAACTCTGTTGATAAAAAGAACAAACACCAAAGACACACACTTAATGTGCCTGTAGAAGGGCACGACTAAGTACATCAGGGAAATGGCCTGCAACTTGACCATACCAAGTTGAAATTTATTCCCCTTCCTCCTTAGAAAGGCAACTGTATCCAACTCAAGACTCATGAGGAACATTATGCTTAATCCTTTTTGTTAAAAAACTAATAAACTTTGCTTCATTAATCAGTCTTCAGTCAATCTTACCTGTTCAGAAATAAAGCCCCCACTCATGCATAATAAACCAATGTTATTTATTCATTAAGTAGGACAATTAAATTTCAGAAGAGAAGTCACATTTCTCTTACTCAAAGATTCTGATACTGAGTTCAATTCAATCACCTCTGCAGGTATGGCTTAAATTTAAAAGACAAGGTGGACTGGAATGTCTCTTTAATCACAAGCATATAACCACATCCATCTTGCCTGTAGGCCTGCACACACTCTGCCTCTTTTAGATTACTTCCTTTTGCTTCATCACAAACCTTCCATTTCAGATGCTGAATCATCCTTATAAGCTTTAGCCTTTAACCCATTAAAAAATACCTTCTGTATATAAATTTTAGACATATGTTCTATGAGAACAGTACAATATAAATTCATCCTCATCTTCATTCTGCATCTTTCAAAGAACAAATGACATGCAGATGGATCAAATTTAAACCATTTTATGCAGAACACTGTAGATGTTTGCACGCTGTACTCTATGCTCAATATTTTCAGTGTGAATTTGGGTAACCCTCTTCTTGAGCCAGAAGTCATTGCTCTATCACTAAAAAACAATCAAAATATGATAGCAAGGTTTCTTCAGATTTGTGGAGAACTTGCAGAGAGCTTTCTGAGGAGAACGTGTTGCTTCAGAAATGAAGGTTTTTTTCTGAGAACTGAACAGAGTCACCAGTAAAATCCAAAACTCTTACACATCATCTGCTACTGTTGAACTCAGAAAACAGAAATTCTTCCCATACTTCCTGAAATGAAAAGACTGTGGAGCAAAGAAGATGGCCTAGGTCACACTCATGTGAACATGACTGCTCTATTGCCTTTCACCCCACATTCCTATTAAAAGTTGTGGCACCATGTTTATAAACAACTTCACAACCACAGGGTGATCCTCTTTTTTAAAGAAATTGCTCAGTCTGGTACAAAGTGGATTTGAGTCCTAATTGGTAAATCCTTTCTCACATCAATACTGTATGACAGAATTACTGTAAATCAATGGTTCCTCCCTAGATTCCTTAACTCACACTTCTGAGCAGCAAGGAACCAAGCTAATCCTGTCCAATTTCTTTTTCAGCTGTTACTACATGAATGCTAAATTAATAAGCACAGCCTTGTTCACCTCCCATAGCCTCTTCAACCCTGATGCTTTGCATTCCATTTGCTACTCTGACTTCTCTAACTAGAAGGATACAGACAGTTTGACAGTGTAAGGATTCCTATCCTCCCTACATATCCAAACTCCTTTCACTGTTTCAGTTCTAAACCCTGTATCATTATGCCCACTTAAACTGCTACAACCACTTTCTAAGCTTCTTCGCTTTTATCTCTCTTTCACCTTCAAACACTGTTAGTATTTGTATGTAACCACAACAAGCCTAAGCATCATACAAAAGAAATTTTACCACAAGAAAACATCCAAGTCTTTTTGTTACTGTTCAGTTTTTCTTAAAAGTGGCAGTCATTCTATGTAATTTTATTTTTCATCTCAAGAATACTTATGTGAAGTACTTCTTTAACTCCTACAGCGAGTTTAAGAGCACCAAACAATTTAAGAGCACAGCCTCAACTGCTTTGAAGACTTCCAAAACACAGCTTTAGAAGCGTTACTCACAGGAGTCATTGTAACACAGGTCTTCCCCTCTGCCACAATACTGTTTGCCCTTCGTTCGTAGATTGGCTTTTACAGGACAGTCATCACTGGGTTTAAGAATGAGGCTGAAAACCTGTTTTCCTGTCCAGAGTGTTACAGGCTTAGAGAAACAAAAGGACAAGAGTTAAAAGTTTATGCTACAATAAACCAGGAAACAATAATTTAATTATAAAATTGTTTTCTCTACAGAATCTCTCTACACCAAACTACACAGTAGCATTCCTTTGAATAGGAAAGTATTATGCACTTTTATAGATACAAAAGCAATGACTATGGAACGGCTATCCTTTACATAAGGCTATGTGCATGCATTTAGAGAAAAAGTCTCTTCTATTGCTTCCTCTTACTGTTATACTTCCCTTTCTAACTAGAAAAGGGAAAAACCCCAATGTTCCTGTCATTTCATTGCTCAAAGAAGTTGCAGTATTTTTAACTCCTTTATATAGTGCCTTTGCTTTAAATTTTTGGGAGGTTGAAGATTCATGTAATTATGTACTCCTCTCAGCTGTAGTTAAATATAATTAAATGTCACAGCTAGCACTAAAATTATTCATTTGGAGTGACAGAAGCAGTCAAAGAACCACTGCCCTTGCCTAACAGCAAGATTATAAAATTCACATTTGATACTGCTCACAAATTCTCTGACCTTGCTTTAAATTAGTATTATTCACTGGTATTTCAATTTCATTTTCAGCATTTCCCTAATATTACACTTATTATTTTGAAATCAAATAAAGAGTATCAAAAATGTATACACCAATACTTCAGAAGTATTTAACAAATTTGCAAATGTACCAGACTCTGTCCAAACAATACTGTTTCCTTCAAATACAAAACTTATCACATACAGACACTCTAAAAAGTATGTGAATGAAGGTTTAACAGACCCTAGGTCCTAATCTAATAAATTATACCATAGCTGTCTTCAAAGTTTGTGCCAAATACACAGATACTTTGCCCTTCATAGTAAGTATTTTGTGTGCATGACATAACGAACAAAAAACCAAAAAAGCACAACAGAAAGAAAACAACCAACCAACTAACAGAAAAAATGATATAGCACTCATCCTCTTTCTGAAGCATATCACTTACCAGATTTAGTATCTCCTAAATCTGGAATACTGAAACCTGGAATTGTTAAGCATTTCAGCACATCACTTGAGGGCACCTGAAGAACAACACGGCTTCTCCACTTAGCCCCTTACTAGTCTGCATAGCTAGTAAGAGTGAAGTTGCCAAGAAAGATTTGTCTTCTACTGCCCACTAATAGGCAAGTGTCTGTCTAACAGTAGCAGGGTAGTAGCAATGCTATGTTTGAACCCTGAAGGAACTCTGCATCTGGACTGCACCATGCAAGATCAACTCTGGTTTGCATCACTAACCATTAAACAACTTCTGCATAGCTTTGACCCCGAATTCTGATCTTTGCACTTTACAAACAGAAAGCCTCATACAAAACTAATGTCAGAGAAAACAAGAGCTATTTCTGCTCCGAGCATCACCATGGGTCAAAAGCACACAGAGAAAGTCTTAGTAACATCAAAAATACAGTTTGACACACCTTCAGAATTGCTGGAGGTGGAAGACGAACTTTAATTTTTTCATCCTTGCCAACCAGGATGGAAGCAATAATTTGACAGGCTTTGGCTCGATCAAAAAAGGTATCCTTTAATGTAAGAAGATAGGCACCTGGAATTAAAAAAAATATTGTAATTAATAGACTAAAATGAGATTAAATTTAAAAGCTATTGCACATTCAATTTCAATGATTTTAATGCCAGTTACCTACTTACTATACAATACAACAATCATTTATACAGCTGCATTTGTAAATTGTTTACAGGATTTTTTGGTAATTGCTCCAAACTCAAATTTCTAAAAATTAAAACCAGTGCATTTGTATAATCTGCTTTCTTACAAATTCGACCTCAAAGGTAAAAATAGGCTCCTGGCATTACCTTTTATACACTTTCCTCCTTATATTCATTGGATTTTTCCCAGAGTTAAGGAAACCAGAAGGTACTTACTGCAAGTTAAAACTCATTTTTGACTGATGAATTTAATTCCTCTACCATAATCATAAGCAGTTTACATTGTCTACCTAACACATAAAAAGATCCCAAACATTCACACTGCAAAATATGTGTAAGGTAATAACTGCAGCTACAAAGGCAGACAGTATTGGAAGAGATTGTGAGGCAATCCATCATATTTCAGACTAACATTAGTCTTACTTTCATAATGTCACTTTTAACTGTGAAAGAATAATTTTTTAATTAATACAAAAAATTCTGGAAAAAAGGGAAATGATTCTGAAGGAACAAATATTAAATCACACTGCTCTAAAACAAGATTATATACAAACCCGTGAGGAAATCCTGAATAGCAGCGATAAGAGGTTCTCCATTTCTTGGTGTTACCAAGTTTGCTTTAGTCTGTATGAGACAAGACACAAAAGAAGTTATGCATTTGAAGACAGACATTTCATTTGTTATTCAGAAGGAAACTTGCCATTTAAGACAGTTACTTCAGAAAAAAATGATAAAAGCTTATTCTACATCAAAGTATAGCTTTCTTCAACTAGAAGGTTCAGTTCACCACAGTCCATACAAATCTACTGATAGTTAAGGAATAATCTGAGAATAGTTACTGAATATTACACATTGTTTTTCCAAAGCAGAAGTTATAATCAACTTGATATATTTGGTAGGTTACTGTTCAAACAGGACAGGGAAGGGAAGACAAGTTAGCCTGAGAATATAAGAAGCGACAAAAGAGGTTATGCTCACAACATGTAGGGAGCTACAGAAATATTGCAAGTTGTGTGGTCTCTACTCACATGTAATAATCAAGCTAGCCACTTCCAACAGTCTCATTTTCTCATGTTTTACTCAGATTACTCCTCCAGTTACCTCTACCTGTGCAGCACAGTTTTGCCTGAATTTTTGACAGGCCCACACAAAACTTAATCACACACTTGAGGGAGATGGGGTGGAAGGGGGAAGGGGCAAAAGGGAATGTTCTTTTGTAAGCTCACAAATCAGTTCAGCAAGCCAATACATGCTGCAGCCAACAGCTGTGTTGGTACACAGTTGGGGTTTTTCAGCCTAGAGAAGAGAAGGCTCCAGGGAGACCTTACTGCAGCCTTTCAGTACTTTAAAGCAGCCTATAAACAAAGATGGGGACAGTCTTTTTAGCGCGGCCTGTTACAACAGGTCAATGGGTAATGGTTTTAAACTAAGAGGGTAGACTTAGACTAGAGAAAAGGAAAAAATTTTTTACAATGAGGGTGGTAAAACACTGGCATAGGTTGCCTAAAGAAGTGATGGATGCCCCATCCCTGGAAACACTGGCGGACAGGTTGGACAGGGCTCTGAGCAACCTGACCTAGTTAAAGATGTCCCTGAACTTTGAAAGGGAGTTGGACTAAATGACCTTTAAAAGTCCCTTGAAACCCAAACCATTCTATGATAGCTGAAGTGGCTGTGGCATTCAGTCACCCTAAAGGAGCAATGTTCTGGAAAAATCTTCAGATTGATGCTACTGACTCAACTTTCACACCACAGGTCAATGTCTGCAATTGTTGAATCCCTCTTTTCTGCCCTCTCTTCTCCCTTTTTTCCCCTGCCCCAAGAGGGACTGTCTCCTGCCTTCCCGAGTAAACTGCCATCTCCAGTAAAAGAACAATATTGATGCCTCATTTCCAGCTGGTCTGACTGTCTGCAAATGCTGGGCTGTCAGAGCAGAAAGTATGTATGTATCTGTTGGGTAACCGAGACACCCTATTTTGGTAGCAATCACTACGGACAGTCAGGCAGAAACATACTAGTGACGTCTCCTTAGTTAAAACCACTGATCTCTCCACGGATGCTAAAATATGAATCTATTAGATTAACGTTGCATAACAGCTGTAATTTATTCTAAATTCCCTTCCACAGAGTTTTCAGACTGCTTCACAGTCATACATTATTCACATCCAGCAATCTTGGTAATAGTTCACATTTCACAAACAAGTTAAGAAATACAGGGCTCAGGCCACCTGACACTAGCAAAATCCCAACACCAACATTATCTACCTACCCCCATTAAGACAAGTGCTTCTGCTTTTGCTTCTTCTGTCTGAGGAAGGTGAAGGTTCATCTCATCCCCATCAAAGTCTGCATTGTAAGGTGTACAGACGCATTCATTAAATCTGAATGTTCTATGAGGTTTTACTCTTGCCTGGGAAAAAAAAAAAAAAAGAAAAGAAAAAGTGATAGTCATGAAGTTAAACATGCTAAAAGACGAAAATATGTGTCCGAGTGCATGGAGACTTTTGCACTTTTTATTACGGACACAAAACTTCTGATGATAAGATTTAACTCAGCCAGGAACTGACAGAAATTGTACTCAGGTTGTGTTACACAAAGGTAACTAATAACTTCCACCATGAAGATTTTATATAAAGCACAGAACACAATATGCTTTGTACTGATCACATCAAGCCTTTAAAGATGAAATGCTTATGCAAAACAGATACTGAGGTCAATTATGGCTATTAACAGAATTGTCCAGACAGCATACTGCCCAATTACACAACAATTCCCATGCAAAACTGCAACTGCATTCTATTCACACTCATCCCCATGCAGTGTTTCAGAAGAAGCTGTTTACTTTCGTGTGTGCAGGAGATCAAGACCAGCAAAGGGAAACCACCTAATATTCAGGGATGTGCTACCTGTATGTTAGGCTCTGTGTGTACTTACAATGTGAGCCATGATGCTCAGCTTATGAAGAGAGGGCTGTCGGTTGAACAGGACTATGTCACCATCTATAAGATGCCGCTCCACAATATCACCAAACTTCAGCTCCTGTGCCATCTTTTCTCGATTTCCGTATTTCAAAAATCTTACAGTAACAAGTAACAGTGAAGTCACAAAAAATAAAGTCAGAAAGATGTAAAGACAACAGAAAATAAATTCTGCATTTATAAGGCACATTATTCTGTTAAATGTTGGGAGTATTTGTATTACAACCACTAGAAGACAAAACTGGTGTGGATTGAATCATCCACAGCCCTGGTGCTATTTTAATAATGAATGTATATGTGACATCAGTTAACAAACGTACAGTTATTAGTACTAACAGGTAAGAAAAAAGTCTGTTTATAAAACCAAAGACTGTTTCAATTGTACAAGGGAGTACAGGGAGTGTCACCCATATACAATGCTTTTTACTACTCATAAACTAACTGTAGATTAGCTGTCCCATAAAAACAGCCAGTAAATGTGCCTAAGACTGCCTGTTTTCATTTATCTCTGTACTACACCTCTATTTCAAGTAAGAGGGAGTCAGTCACTAAAAATCCCCAAAAACCTAATTGCAGTTCACTATCGTTAGTATGCACACTTAAGTTTAACTCCAACAGATGATCTAAACAGAAACTGTACACTAAACCTTAGGAGATAATGACAACTTTTTTGTTACTGCCCTTTATGAAAGATTCTAAAAATAAATTTTAATCCCTGTAGATATAACTGTTTTCACATAGAATTAATAACAAGATAGCAAGAAATAAAAAGGGAATCATTATAGATAAGCACGATACCTTTTCATCTGTGTGTGCCTTTGCTGTATGAAGTTGGCTCCAGGATGAAGATCAGGACCATTACGGACAAGTTTCCTCATGAAATTAATATTTGCTTTGTTCACCTGTTGCATAAAGACTTCAATCAGAAACAAATGAAACACATCTCAGGACCTTTTATTTTTGTGGTGGTTTCTGTGCTTTGAAACTTTAGGCTCAACTGACAATGCTCCTCTCACCCTCCAACTGCTAAAGGTAACAGGCAGAAGAATAGAGGAGGAAAATGTAAGCCAATCTTAGAGCAGAGCATCAGAGTGAAATTCAATTAAAAATCTGGGAAGTAAATTCAGAAATAAAAATATCTAACCACTCCTTAGATAGATACACAAAAAAATATTAAGCAAACCTGTTCTCTCTCCATAGGTTATTCTTTACATCATATGCTTTCCGGTATTTGCATTTATCTGGTACTACAACCTCCATTTACCAGCAGCAAGAAAACTGGCAAAGCATCACTGAATGACATGTTGAATATAAAACATTTGGTCCTAAACTACTTACCTTTTCAGGAAAGGTTAGTATTTTAGCAACATGAATAGGCACTGCTACTTCATCTATTCTTAAGTTAGGATCAGGTGAAATGACTGTTCTGCCAGAGAAATCCACTCGCTTTCCAGACAAATTGCCTCTAAACCGACCTAAGAAGATAAGCAAGTGAAAACTCTCATAAAAAATCTGTTTTGACAGCAGTAGAACACCTTTAAAAGTATTATCACAGAAATACAACACAATAGTACAAGAGAGATACTTTAGAATAGCAAATATTTGGGTCTTCGTTACAAAAAAGCAAACAACTTTATAGACAAACCTTGCTTTCCCTTAAGTCTCTGAACGAAACCTCTGGTCCATTTTTTAGGTGCCATGTTGAGAGGAATTCCTGAGAGCTCACTATTAATGTATAGAGCACACTGTAGCTGAAGAAAGTCCCAGTCTTCCATTATCATCTGTGTTTTGGCTCCTGATATCCTATGCTACACAAAATAGTAATTTATTTCAGGAAATAAGTATCACACATTAAAGTAGCAAAGAATTTTAATATAAGTATAACTCTTCTTTTGAAAATGTCAAAATCCTTTATACATTAGAATGAAAAAGGTAAGATAACTTTGTAACACAATGCCTACTGCTAACCCAGCAATAAGTTTATTTTGAGTAGCACTGGCTTTGGACAAATGCTCAAAAACTATGTACTTGTTTAAATTATACTTTTTCCAAGCCACTGAAGTTAGGCTAATATAACTTTGCAGCCAGAAAAATCACCAGTAGTTAATAATTTTTCAGTCACAGGAGAGTTAGTGCTCACTTGATTTTGTTTGCCTGACAAAAGACTGGTTTTGAAAAGCCTAAAAAGTATTAGTCTGGTAGAACTGTCCTTCTAAACAAATGATAAATTGTGAAATTTACTTCTAATCCCAATTTGATAACCATGCCAACTGAAGCCTGATTTCTTAGGAACAGATAGTGGAATAAAAAAAGGATGAAGATGTGATAAATAAAAGAGGAAAGTCAACACAGAAAAAAAGCAACTAGTAGGTACAATGTTTTCATTGTGACCACTCAAAAGGTGTTAGTCATGGGACAGTGGTGACATGGGAAGAGAGAGAGAAAAAAAAAAAAAAGACAGAAAAAAAAAGTGCAAAAAAAAGTTTCCAGACCAGAACTCAAAGAAAAAAAAAAATTCCAATAATGCACCAGCAGATCTTCAGCAGGTCCTATACTGCAATCAGCAAGTTCTCCATTTCTTTCACTGAAATGCCAAATGACATAGCAGTATTGTACAGACTGCTTATTAGATTGCATGTAGTAAGATAGTTAAAACAGGTTGCCATATTAAATTCTAACCTAATCTTTTGGAAGGCAAGTCTGTGAGAGCTTGAAGAATGACTTACCTTTTTTATTACATCATTGAGGAAAATGATCTCTGTCAGTTTCATTGTTAAGTCATCTTCATTGGTGCCAGACTTCAAGTCACTCACGACAGAGGGTCTAATGCACAGTGGAGGCACTAACAGTCGTGTGAGGATCAAATCTGAAGGTTTACCTGCTTCTGGGTTCATTAGAAGCAGAGGGATGTCTTCTGCTGGGATTCTTCTAAAGAGGTTCAATACTACCAAAGGATTCAAGTTTTCCTACAAAATCCATTGGAGAGTGGAGAGAACAAGCCATCATATAACAGTTTCAATGCTTTCCTCCTCCCCTCATTTACTGATAGCTCAAAAATAGTGTTTTTAAAAACAAATACAGACAAACTATTCATGCAAATAAAACTATGTTCTGCCTTATTTATTCTGAGCCAATGCTTTAGTGTCTCAGATGCTAACTTGCTATATTCTTTCGTTATACATGAGTGTTCACTTCTCCTCATGTTAATCTCTTTTTTAAAGAGTTAACTGAGAGCATTTCATAGTATTTGGCAAAGCAACTCAATAAAAATTTTACAACAAACCTACAGTACATTGTATTAATTTTATTCATAGTAGAATCTCACAAGTTTCAGTACTTTTTAGATCATTTTTCAAAATGTCATTTCTCTCTTCTTAGTAATGCTTCTGCTCTAGTATAAGAAAGTTCAGATATTCACTACCTTTTGTGTACAATTATGTACCCTGAGATCTTCCCAAAATGCAAAAAGCAGAAGGAAACAAAACTGCACACAATATACAGCTGCATGAAACACATGTTAGATAATTTAAGTCTCCTCTCTTTCTCAACACTAGGTTCTTCTGAAGAGAAAAAAAAAATCTGTATATTGTAATCATCTAAGAGTTACAGTAAAGCTACATGTACATCCAGAGTTTATATGGGTCTACATTTCTTTTCAATCTTCTGACTTATGGATGTCTAACACACCAAGAGTATCTCCTTTCTATACATAGAAAGCTATGTATCAGGATATACCAATAAACTGAATTTCTTATTTTAGAAAAGTTAGCATCGTTGCAATATGTACAGATAATCTTCAAATGTCTTTTGTATATGAAAATCCCGGACCACCATAAGGCTTCAGTCGCTACAATGAAAACCTCTGAGGAGTTTTATTTCACACAGAGAATTTAAGGCGTAGTAAAATTCACCTGAGCTCTTCCCAGTAATGGTTCGACTTCTTTGTTATGTTCTATGGCAGTTTCAAAGGACTGGAGAAAAGTAGATACTACTGGATCTACAACTTTCTTATTAGTCTTGTACTTTTCATGTATTATTTTCAACAAACCACACTTCTTTACAGTTCCTGCAAGCAAATAAATGTGTGTTGTTTGGCTTTTTTTTTTTTAAATAACAATAAAAACTCAGAGGAAGAGAAACCCACCACCTAAAACTCAAAACAAGCAAGCAACAGTTTCAGAACTAGTTAAACCTTCAGTGAACAAAAGAATAAAATAAAACCTTATCAGCTTTATTAACAAGTTTCCCAAATTCACAAAACAAGAAGAGGACAATCAGGTCTTGTATCCCTGTATGGCTGACTTGGTGTGGCTAGATCACTATGCAGCTTCTGAAGCTAGAAGCAGGTAGTTTAGTTCACACTTGAATTCAGCTTCACCTCAATCACAGCAGGTATTTTTTTTTAAAGAAAGTTTCCACACTAGAAACAGGACTAGGATGTGTCATTTATATATCATCACAGAATCATCACAGTTGGAAAGGACCTTCAAGATCATCAAGTCCAACCCACCATCCTCTAATTTTGGAACTGAATTGTCAGAAAAATCAGAAATATTTTCATGTCATGCAGGTAACATTACTCATAAAACTTCACAGACTAGTACAAGTGCTTTACAAACTTAATTAGTTTTATTCAAGCATGCTGACGTACCATTTCATTTTGTAAATGCCTATTGTCTGTGCACCCTTATATATCTATATTGCAGTAACAATAACACAGCTCTCTATCCAGATCATTACAACAACCAACCTACAATTTTGATCAGTTAAAACCATGAAGTTTTAAGTTATGAATTAGCCACCCACTAGGAATCTGTAACACTGCAATCCTTTAACAGCAGTACCACCTGATCAGTTTACATGAAGAAAAAATATATTTTGAAAAACAAATGTGAGATTTTATAGAGATACTCTGATCATTACAGCTCAAATACTGCCAAACTGCAGTACATACTCTCCTAGATGATGACAGGCACACCTAACCCTAAGAAAAAGAATTGAATATAATAATGAAAAAAAAAGTTCATTAAAAATTTTAAAGTCTATAAATGCTTCTATGTTAAGGTATTGATCACCGACAATAGCTCCCAATATCTTAAAAAACAGGCTAAACAAGGGGTTTTTACCATTGTTCTAATATCAAATATTGCTTGCTGCTATGAAGAGTTAGCACATGAAAAAAAACCCAACAACTATGACAATGTCTATATTCACATAAATGAGATGTGCCTAGCATTAAGAATGCAATTGTTTGTTCCTTAATGAAGGCCAGAGAGAATACCCATTAGCTGTTGAAAAAACATGCATATTCAAGATTTTGATGCTATGACAGCTGCCAAGGTAAAATCCATCAGACTAGACAACTTCACTGACCGCTTATGTCAATACTCACCATTAAAGGCACCACAGTAAGGACAAGTGTTTTTCTTTCGGCACTTTTCAGACACTTTCTTTTTCAGTCCTCTCTTCTGAAGATAGGTCAGGCCAGGTCGCTTTAGGTAATCCAAAAACTGTTTCTTTTCTTCTACTGACAGCATGATACGGCAACAGGTTTTGCAGATCATCTTAAATGCAAACATAAATAAACACAGTTGTTTAATAGATACAATCAAAGATGTAACCTCTTCTACAATAACTTAAGTTCTTCAACAGAGTGTAGGGTTTTTTGCATGAAATACTGTTGTCTTGTAATATAAAGAAAAAAATACATGGCAAAAAGAAAAATATAGTCAACAAGTCAAATCCTTATCTAAGCTCAGCAGGATCTTGAAAACCCATATAAAGCAAACAGAGCTCTGATTTACTGGGATGTTCTAAAAGGCAAGTTGTACTGCACACAATTAATTCAAACCACTACAGAAAAATAATGGATTAAATTAATCAGCGTGAGACTACTATGTATTTGTATCACTAAGACTAGTATTTAAATACATGCATTTTACAAAACACAAGGTGAATTTTATAATACAACCTTATTTTGGTCTTCTCAATTACTCTTTCAAGCATCATCTTTCCTGATAATTTCCTTTTTCGAGACTAGAAACTCAGAGCAAATCATAATCACATTTACCTGTAAGATACCTATCACGGCTTTGAAATATCCAACATGAAAACATGGCAGTTCTAAATCAATGTACCCATAATGTCCTAAACAATCAGCTAGATTTTTTCCACAGGTTTCACAGGGACGGTCTTTTTCACTGGTTCCCTTTGGGAGAAGAGGAACACACACAGAGAAGAAAATTTGAGCTGTAATCAACAGCACACACAGAAAATACAACAGTTCTTAAGCTAGTCAGCTATCTTAACAGCAGATCCATTCCTTTTTCCCCAGCATCAGAAATATGTCAGTAGCATTACATTTACTCCAATCCTCAAGAAAAATGTCTTTCACGCATAGATCCTATTGATACTAGTGACATTAGCTCACACAGCTCTTGCAACTATCTACAATATGGCATTTTGTAGATGGATGTCTCCGGGTCTCCCAACAACTTGGCAGAAAGAACTTAATCTCCTGCCTCAAAAGATGCTTTGCTGAGCCATTCAAAAGCACAAAGACAGCAGCTGTCACTGCAACTGACAGTCTACACAACTGAAGTTGAGACACATTTACATATATTTTGGATCAGCAATAAATTTCAGTCACCCCAACTTATTTTTAACCACTTTGTGTAATTCTACAAAAAGGGTTGGGAAAAACAAAAAAGCAGTTCTCACCATACGATGGTCAAGTACTCCATACTGCAGCGGAGAATGATGGTTGTCCTGACTATACAAGTTTTTGCTGACCACTTGAATGTGAGCTTGCTGACGCATCTCCTCTGGAGATTTCATGCCAAAACAGATGTGGCTTCTAGAATGGAAATTTCACACGTATGTACGTGCACTAATATACGCAGAAATACTGAACAACCACATGTATGCACACACATGAATATTTAAAAGCAATGCAAAGGTGGCTGATTCACAATGCAGCTGCAGCAGGTTCTTTCTGATAACTATAAAAACCAGAACTGCTTTACAGTGAGTTGGTGGTCTACACCTGGGAAATTCATCTTGGGTGACCTCACAGCTGCCCACAAGCACAGCCACCCACGTGCCTCACCAGGAGCCCGAGCCTACACCAGCGCTTTTACAAGCTGACAGGGAGGAATATCAGCTTCGCTCCCCCCCACACTAAACGTGTTCCCAGGTCCTTTTATAGCGGCTGCTCCGCACCCTGGGATTTCAGCTGCTCGCCGCCACCACCACCACCACAACCAGCGGGTCCTCCCCTAGGCAACGCCGCGACCCTCGGCGCCGAGTGCCCGCGGGCAGCAAAGCGGACGCCCAGGAACCTCCCGCCACGCAGGACGCCGCACGGGCCTCCCCACTCACATTTTCTTGGCCACATCCGTTTCCCTGAACTGCTCCTTCACCATGGTGGCGACAGCGGTGATGTGGGGCCAACGCCGGCCCCGATACACGCGGCTGCAACAGCGCAGAGAAGCCTTCCCCTGCAGCGCTCTCTACTGGGACAGAGCTGAGGTCCTCCCAGGCCAGTCTCCCCTGCCCTCCCCGAAATGCGCTGCTGGCGCTAGGGCCCTGCCAGCAACCCCCCCGCCTCCGCCCGGCCGTTCCTCACGCCCGGCTCTCTGACTCTTCCGCGCTCCTACGGGGTCTCAGTTGCCGATCATAGGACTCTTTGTTGGCGGTTAACAAGCGCTGTACCGCTAAGCCCACTTCGTGGCTCTGCATCTGGTTGCCCCTCAGCAGCCCTAACCCAGGCGCTGGTGACCGATGGCAGAACCAACCCCACAGCAGTACTAGTACAGAATGGGGAGGTCGCCACGCCGCACGACCACTAAAAGCGTTGAGCCGCACAGCACACCACGCCTGCAGCCCATCAGGCACACTTAAGCCACTTCTATCAGTTGCTTCTGGGTCCGGCTCTGAAGTGAACAACCCTAAACGGAACTCCACCCCCGGCACGAAGGACCCCCGGCACCGCCTTTTGATTGGCTGCAGGGAAACCTTACTTCCTTTTCTCGCTAGCTGGCAGGGAGGTTACAGTGAAGATGGTGAGTTTGTGGGGTTGGTGTGTAGATATCCACCTTGTGCTGCCGCCATCCTGTCCCCGCAGCGCTTCTGAGCTGCTGGGCCCCGACGAGCTACCCTGTTGGTAGTGGGCTGTGGGGGTATGGCGGCAGCTGAGTGGGGGCTTGTTCGTAAGCTGGGAGCCGGGGCTCTTGCGGCCTGGCCGCGGCGTGTCGGTGCTGGTTAGTAGGGGCGAGATCTGGGATGTCGGTAGGGGCATGTCGCTGATCGGTAGGAGTTCTAGGCCTTGATAGTAACGTAACATTCTGCTTTTCTTGAGGTGTTAGAGCGGCGCTGTAGACCGTACTTGTATATTAGCTTCGTGGCTGTTCTTGCCTGAAAGCATTAAGGGAATGGTAATATATAGGATTTTAAGGAAGATTCCGCAAGAAGGAAGTGGTAACATACTTTTTTTTCAAGGAAACTTCTATTGTATTGCTGTAGTGCTTGGTCTTGTAATCCATATGTTTCGTTAAAAGCTGCTTTAACTTTTTGGACAGTAGAGGTATGTAAGTTGATATGATGTTTGTAAGCTGGGGATGAGTCTTATCGGTTCTTTAGGGTACCTTTTAGATGTGTTTTCTGTAGCCCAGTACTTGTCCATTTGGTTTATGAGTACACTGTCAGCATCTGAGAGATTATTGCTTGTTGCTGCACTGTGCATTATTTATTTATCTAAAGTTTGAAATGTATTGTGTAGCTATTGTGTTTTACTTCGTATCTTCTGTTGCAGAATGACACGGTGACCATCCGAACCAGGAAGTTCATGACAAACAGGCTTCTTCAGCGCAAGCAGATGGTAAAAGAATACAGAAAATTGCTTTTAATTGTTAGTCTTATGGTTCTGGGCTGCGAGTGGGTTTTAGCCCCTCTAAGTAAGAGGCACTTAAAATCTCTAGGGTTCCTCTTAAGTCTTACAAGTTTAAACATGTTGATGTATGCTGAAGGTAAATCTTAATGGTGAAGTAGTGAGTTGTCTTGTAATTTGAAGTTGCACCAGGGGAGATTTATATTGGGTATTAGGAAAAATAAGGACTGTACCATTTGGTTGTTGTACTAGATATTGACTTTTTTTAATACAATGTGTGAAAAAAAATTCCTTCTTAGGTGATTGATGTTCTTCATCCAGGGAAGGCCACAGTCCCCAAAACAGAAATTAGGGAAAAGCTGGCAAAAATGTACAAGACAACCCCTGATGTAATTTTCGTCTTCGGCTTCAGAACTCACTTTGGTGGTGGCAAGACAACAGGTTTTGGTATGATCTATGATTCCCTGGACTATGCAAAGAAAAACGAACCTAAACACAGGCTTGCCAGAGTAAGTTGTTTTCCAGTGAATTGAAAAAAATTAGATTTGAAGTATTTAGTTAGTCATGATTTACATGCTTACAAACTAAAGCTTTGTGGAAGTACTGTTGGTGCATTTAGAGTTAAGTAAGAGGTCTTAGAGTAGCAGAGGTTGATGTCTGCATTTGCAAAGTGGACTAAGCTATTGTGTATTACAGGGTAGTTGGGAAGGCAGAGATGATTGATACCATTGATGTTTAGCAGTAATAGATTATCAGTATTAAAGGTCTTGAAGAAGCATGAGACATGGGGCTGATCCAAATGGTCTTTAGTGCATATTTTCTGTGTCGAATTGCTCATTAGTTGGTGAACTTGTCTCACTACTTAGCTAATTTCAACTTTAAACAGTATTTGAAGAGTCCAGAAATAGTACAACATAAATTGAGAGTTACTGCCTGTGAAACAATGTTAAATGCAACCTTATCTGTTTTTTAATAGCATGGCTTGTATGAAAAGAAGAAGACTTCTAGGAAGCAGCGAAAGGAGCGCAAGAACAGAATGAAGAAAGTCAGGGGTACAGCCAAGGCAAATGTTGGTGCTGGCAAGAAGGTACGATGACACTATCTGCAACTTAAGAGTGAGCGTGTTGCCTTTAAGTGTTGATTAGAAATTATTCAACAGAATAACATTGTTTTTCTTCCATTTCTTTTACCTGTTCTGCTGGATAACAGAAGGTAATCTGTGTGGTGTTGTATAGCTTGTTATCAGCTCAGTAGCTTAGTTCTGCTCCTCACTGCTGCAAGCTTAGCTGAAACAATGCTTCTTATATGATTATTTCTTACACGTCACTTGATCTAAAGTTGAACTCTAATGAATAACAGTATTGCTCAAATTGCATAACTTCGTCTTGCTGTATGCAAAATAGATAGTCTTAACGCTTCTTACTGAGACTGCCTACATATCTAATGCTTACTTCACCAAGTTACTGTTATTTATGGTGTTATTTGTAGAGGAGATTGTTAAGGATGGGTGGTGGCAGTGAGGACATTGTGTAAATAAAAAAGATAAAATTCTTTATCCTGGATGTGAGTGACTGATTCTCAAGATAGTGGAGTTCTCCCCTGCTGGGAGCTTCCTGCGGTGTGGCCGGAACTTGATACAAGTAGCTTGGATGGGGGCAGAGATCCCATATCATTAAACCTACCAAAGCTGGGGAATAGCCTGGGTATGAAGACAGTAATTTCCATTAGCAGGTTTTAGTCCTCTGAAAAATACTGAGTAAGCTGTACAGTGGAGTGGGTGTTCAAGTGTTTCAACATGGAGAGGATGATGGGGTTTGATGCTTAGTTCTGTAGCTGCTAAAGTGCTTTGACATTTTTACCTTTAGTAATCTTCACTTTTGCTTTTTCTTCTACTTTCTTGGAATTCTCCATCAGAAATGAAGTATCTAGCAGGTACTGCAAGTGAGCATGGATGTGGTAACTGAATTACACATCACTGAAACACCTCCATCCTTTTATTTGAAGCACTGTACTGCCTTGCATACATGCATGTTTGCTTTGAACTTGCTTCTGTCCTGTAAGGGTTCAGATAACTACATAAATGAACGTCATTCTGTGTGACTTAGAAAATTTGCCAAATAGCAAACAAATGAGTCAAACAACATTAAAATAAGGAATTCTTGGTGAGAAGAAATTCAAGATTCTCATTTAAAGTAGTACAGTGCAATCGTGTGCGTAACTGGACCTCTGTGTGAAAGTAGTTGTGTAAGTCACATCACAGCCTACTGAATTTGAGGTGGTGGATGGAAATGACGCAGGTGTCAACATTAAGCAGTTTTTCAGTCTTGGCCTTTAGTATTCCAGTTTAAGACACAAATTACAGTGAAATTAAAAATGTCAATGAAATTAAGATTTTTAGTATATAAGTGAAAGTCTTAACACTGGATGGAAATGATGGAAATAAATGATGTTGCTGCAAACTACTGGATGAGAGGACTACTTTATTATATAAGATTTGGAGTCTTTTTCCTTACTGTTTTAATACTGTTTTATAATGAAATCCAACAGTTGTTTACAGTGTAATGGCACAAACTAGCATTTGGTATAGTAGTAACACTAACATCCATCCTACTGTCAGTGTCCAAGGAGTCATTTAGTATTGCACTGATACCAATGGTGTGGATTAAATTCTTCAGGAATTTTGCACTCGAAAGTAGCAGCTATTGAATGTTAATGCAAAATGGTTAAGTGGCTGTCACTTAAATTACTAGAGCTGTCCACTTCATAAAAGTTAGTTTAGAGCATATAAACACTTTAGAAGCTTAAGACCAGGATTGTGTGCTGTGATAATTATGTAGTAGATGTGGCTTCTGTATCAAGTGCTTTTCAAACTAGCATGCATTCTCAGTAGCAGGTGACCTGTGCTTTTCATTAGAGTTTTTAAATGTATTTTTAAATTATCTGTTAGTAGATAAGTATGCATGAATTAGATCTTCATGTTTGCCAGGTTTTTGTTTATCTTTGTTCTTGCATTAAACTTAACTCTTCTCAACCAAGTTTTCCAGAAGGCACATAAGTTTTCTTTAGTTTGTGCTGCATCACAGAAAAAAGCTAGTGGAATACAGTTGTGTTAAAGCATGTTTAAAAATAGTGGTGTGGCATGGTTCATCATCCTTTTTCACAGCCATGTGGAGGAGTTTCTAATGAGTCCTGGGATTTCTTTTGGAGTCCTCCTATACAGTTTGTGAAAACCGTTTCTCAGAAACATGCAGTCAGTTGACCCTGAGCTCTCTTCAGGCAAGTCTAGGATGTTGTAAGAGTTATGTACCATGTAGCCATGAAAACTCCTGAAACGGTAAATGATACTTGAATGTTTTTTCTTGAACAGAAGTTCAAGACATCGATTGTGCGGATGTCTGACTGTTAGAAGCTTGCTTTCATGCTTCTTTTGAGTTCTCACTCTTTTAGAATTTTCCATCCTGCAGTTTAAAAAGCAGTATTTTAGTTTGTACTACTTAATATATTCTGTAGTTTTCTGAGCAGTCTGTAACGAGCAGATGTGGATATCCCATACCTAGTAATTACATTCAGAGCAGTGACCCATGCACCCAGGGATACTGAAATGCAAAGAACCAAAACCAAAGGAACAAAACTTCCCACCCCACCTTATCTTTTGAAGTTACTACTGTGGTAGTGACAGCCTTTGACTCCCGAGCCTTTGAAACAGAAGGGTTTTTTGGAGAAACTTATTCAAACAGAAGTGTGGATGGATAAGGCACTTAGGCCATAGTAGTCTGTAGGTAGAGTTGAACATGCAGTTATGCTCTCAGTAATAGCTAACATAAACAGCTATCGTTAGGGTCCCATATTGAGTTTGAGGGACTGTGTGAAATTTAAGTCTTCATCCTCTACAGTAGCCAAAACTTTGAGATGTTCCTATTACATTTCACTGTGGTAACTGGAAAAAGCATATTGTGAGTGTCAGTAAAAGTCTCAGTAGTACAGCAGTGCTACAGTAGATCTACTGAGTGGAACTTTGATAAAGCTGTTCTCTTAGTAATTAATGCTTTTTGTTTTTTAGTAAATGAACGTGTCAGATGGAAAACGGACAACAGGTATGACTTCGGAATGCTTTGTAAGGGTATACATCAGTAATCTGTAGTCACTACAGTGATGTGGGTCTGATGTTAGTTTATGTGAAGTTCATGGTACTTTGGCTGATAGTACTTTTGCAGGTGTTTAAGGCTAAGGAAGACCTAAATATAACGGGGGTGCTTATAACTGAGTTGATAATTTATGTGACTTCCACTCAATGAAACACCAGATTACTATAAATAATGAAATAATTAATCAGGCAGTTCAGACTTCACTGTTGTTAAAATTGTTTAGTTTTGTTGTAAAAAGGATTGCATTTTCCTTTAGTGAATATGCTAAGGAGAGGAGAGTACACTTTAGTTTTTATTGTCTTACGTTGAATTAGTATGATTTCTGTTTTGAGGACAAATGGCTGTTATTTTCTTACAGACATTGACTTCAAGTAAATTCCTTATAAATAAACCTGTTACTCTTTTTAGACAAGTCCTAGATTGTATTATTGTATCTTTACTGCAGAAGCATAACTGAGTTGGCTATACAGTGGGCAGTAACTGTTACAGGTAGAACTCTGGTTTTATTACATATGGTCTGAACAACACAGATTAAAGCAACAGTCTGTCTGTGAACTGATGTAGTGAGTATGTCTTAAACAGAAGCAATTGTTGGCAAAGCAGTTGTAGCTTCTTGAGCTCTTCTGCACAACTGCCATAATCCCAGACTCATTTATTCCCATGACAGTACCATGACGTTTTGAAACTTATGTTCTTCTTAGAAAGGCAGTGTGGCTCACCTGACTTGCTTGGGAACAGTTTTACAAGCTTTATAAAAGTGTGAGTGTGAAAATTGTATTAATCATGTAGTACTGATATTTCTTTTCCTTTACAGACTACATTATTCTGTGAAGAAGGACAGAAAGAATCATTCTGGGAAGAAGCTGCTCATCTGGCTTTAATATCAAATAAACTATGTCAATAAAATGCTGGTTTGCCTGTTAGTTTTGATTTGAAAGCTACTGTTTTGTAACGTTTGATAAATTCAGAACTGGTGCACTGTTGGCACTATATCAAATTTTTTTCATAATTACACCACTCTTGTTTTGAGTATCGATTTTCTACAGGCAGTAGTATAACCTGATTCCAAGCAGGCAGCATTAGCTCATGGAGGTAAGTGTGCATTTGATTTGTGGTGTTCAAACGGCAGTTTTGAAAGTCCTTTTAAGATCTGCTTTTTTGACAGCCTATGTTATATAGACCTGTAGACAGAGATACTTGGAGCTGTATACTTCCACAGTTAAGAGTTTTGGCACTGAAGGAGTCGGGCATGACTTGTCTTTTGGTCCTGAGCTGTCAAGACAGGCTCTGGGGTCTGTTTCTGGTGTGCAAACTGTACAGTACACCCCTGACTTTTCATCTAGTAATTTTAAATGACTCCCTTAAAAGAGTAGATCAGTGACTGCATGAGGTATGCTCTATGCTAGAAGTGTGGGCATTTCTTCTAGTGCAAGTGTTTTGAGTAGCAAGGAAAAGGAGTTCTATGCTGTATAAACAGAACTGAAACTGGGCTGCTCTAGCACCTTTGATAATGGAAGGCTCTGACTTGATTGTTACCTAAGTACTGTATTTCTGTATTGTACTTCCTTTGTACTGAGCTAGCATATTACAAGTCATGAGGCATTTTTAGTGTTTTCAGGGAAAACAGACAACCCTGTAGTTAAGCATAGTTAAAGTGGTTGGAAGGGATATTGTTCTAGCAACTTTGATACCTTATCAGGCAAGTATATATGAAGCACTTAATGCTGCCTCTTGTACCTCTAGTCTGAACTTGTGAGGTTGCTGTTTGCATTCAGCAGCATCACACTTTTAGCTGTGCAGTAAAGTTTCTGTACCTTGTGTTTCTGCATTTATGGAGCTTAATAACTGGAATCAGTAGGCAATTCTGCTGGTGAAAAGATGTCCCAGCTTCTAAATGTAGGTGAACTAGTGATCTTAAGAGTAGGGATGGTGTAACCCAGTAATTGTTTCTAAAATAATGGTTTGGATTAAGTGGGATTTGAGTACTTAGAATACAATATGTGCACAGAACTCTTGCCTCTGTAGACCTCTTCTGAGTAGGTGGCAGTAAATTTCTGACAATAAAAAGATTGTAAGATAAATTAGTGGTTAGGACTTGGCACTCTCAACACTAGGGCCTGGGTTTGATTTCCGGTCAGGGAAGAATCCTGCTCTGGCAGGGAGGCTGGACTAGATGATCTTTCGAGGTCCCTTCCAACCCCTGACATTCTGTGGTTCTGTGTGATATATGAAGCAAATGTCGAACCTAGACTTGTTTTGAAGGTAGTACCTGCAGTAAACTCTTTCTGTACATAATGTTCAACATAAAGGAGACAAGTGTCATGCTCTTAAATAGAACTGAGCAATCACTAGGGGGTGTTGTGAACACAGCAATACAAATATGTTTGTATACCAATTTTTTGTAAAGCAGATGGAGAGGGAGCTGAATTGTCCTATGCCAGCAGTCAACTACTTTGAAAATACGCATTAAAAATAGTTGTGTTTAGGATCTGGGGCTTTAAGTGATATTTTTGATTAACTGGTTCTCTTTTGAATTGAATGGAAACAATCTATTTCAGTGAAGACCATACATTTAGTGTTGTCCAAATGTTTACTTTTTTTTTTTCAGGAACTTCCATAGATTAGTTTTAAGCAATCAACACAGAATTTCTAAGTGCCAGCATAAAGGTCCATGTGTCTTGCATAATCTTGACATTTTGAAGGTACATAGTAGATAGTGCTGTTCGAGGGGACACATGTCTCAAAGCAGAACTTGGTTTTGGAATTGCAGTATTGAAGGTTCCTTTCTTCCATCTTGTAATTTCTTCTTTGCTGTTGATTCCAAGCTCATTTATGAGATACAGTAACTTTTTGAAGCAGATGAATTTAAATAGGGTGTTTTAGTGCTTGGTGCAGTAATTTAGTATTTGATGGCCCATTTTGGTGATTTAAGGTAGACAGCAAAAAATACCTGGTGAATCCATACAACATATGACACTTTCCTTGTTGAATGAGTAGGTTATAACCACATATCCCTAAGCTGTAGTCTTATCTTGCAGTATGAGGCATGGAGCACAAAATAAAAATGGGGAAGGGGCAAAGTGACTTTGATCTAGAGGTAACTGACCAAATCAGATCACCCTATTTTGAGTTCTTCTATTATTCTGCAGTCTTCTGTGTTGATATGGCTATTCTTTTCTCCTGTTGTTCTACCTGGAGAGTGGCAAGCAACTGAAGAGCTATCACTTGAAGCCTTGGTGCTTCACAACAGACAGAAGCCGTTTTTCATATGAGTTTCTATTCTGCTAACATTTCGTTTTCATGTGCTACAGTCTAAGCAATATGTAGCAGGTGTTCTGTGATTCAGAAGTTTAATGCGCATGTAGTGCTGTTAAGACTAGGTTAATCCCTTTCCTGTGGGAAGTAAAACAATTAAGTGGAAAGCAGAGATGAACAGGAGTCTTCACTTCTTTCCCTACTGTGTGCTGAAGGTATTTTTTATTTCCTGCTGATCTTGTCACATCCCATCATCTGTAGTTACTGGATTTTGTCACAGTCACCTGCTTTTAGACTTTGGCCTGGCCCTTGTATTTCAATATTAAGTATCTATTTGACTGGTTTTGTGTCAAAATTAGACTGTGTACTTCCAAATTAAACCATTGATGAGTAATCTCAAATTGATGTACATGGAAAGACTTCCATTAATTCTTTACCGTTTTTGCTGTCTAGGACTTGAGCATTTTTTGCAAAGGATATGATTATCAGAGAATGTTTGGATTTTTCTGTAGGAAGGACTTGTATAGTTGGGCTTGGAAGAGTAAACTAAGTCTTCCTGTGAAATACTTGAAAAACTGTGTAGAAGTTTGAGGACTTGAATAAATTGAAACTGGATCAAGTTGTCCAGCTTGCTGAGGTTTCACCTATACGTTCAGTGGTGTGTGTGTGTATATGTGGAACAACCAGATAATGGTGGCTTTTAAGTCTCAGAGGCAAAAGACTAACTATAGTAGATCAAAGAAAGATTTACCGGGGAAACAAGAGTCTTTGGAGGAGCAGATATTAGCTTCCTGGCATTATAGAAAAAGATAACTGTGATACAGACGGAAGATGGTAATGTTTGGCATCACCCGGACAATGAAGTTGTTTTCTCTAGGGATTGGCTTGTAGCAAGCTTGAGGAAAAAATGTTGGGGGGAAGAAATAAAGCTGGTGCCATAAGTGGCTTGAAATAAATACGGCATAGTATGCTATGAGAAGACTGCAACCTTCTCATAGGCAATAGGCAGAGGGAGAAAAGGATGATGTAGGTGGTTCTTGTTTATAGAAAATGTGTCATTAAGGAATAAAGTATGCAGGTGGTTAGCAAACCTATTTGCAACAGTCACACTGTCCATACTATTCTGGTCAGTTCCTGTATAAAACTAGTTTTAGTATCATTAGTTTCCTACACGGAGGACATAGAACATTGTTTTGTACCAGGTGTTGGTACTAGATGTGTACAGTACGTTTGAAATGCTTGTTTGCAAATGTTATCTGCTCATGTGCTTCTCTCTGAGTGAAAGTAGACACACTAAGCCTTTTTTCAGGTAGATACTTTGTTGGTGCTAAGAGACTAGACAAGACTAGTTCTAGACAAGACTAGTTCTTTTTTGTTTTTTTTTTTTTCTCTAGATGCTGGCAGAGTTCCATTTGAGCAGGAGAACTTTACAATAGAGGTCATACATTTAGTGAGTTCATCATGTTCCTAACGCAACAGCGATAGGAACTGAGGTTGTTTAGTCTGGAGAAGAGGAGGCTCAGGGGGGATCTTCTCACTCTCTACAACTACCTGAAAGGAGATTGTAGTGAGGTGGGTCTCAGTCTCTTTTCCCACGTAACAAGTGATAGGACAACAGGCAATGGCTTCAAGTTGTAGCAGAGGAGGTTCAAACTACATGTTAGGAAGAATTTCTTCACCGAGAGGGTTATCAAACATTGGAACAGGCTGCACAGGGAAGTGGTGGAATCACTGTCCCTGTAAGTGTTCAAAAAACATGTAGATGCGGTCCTTGGGATGTGTTAGCAAGCATGGTAGTGTCGGGTGGATAGTTGGGCTTGATGATCTCAGAGGTCTTTTCCAACTGTAATGATTCTATGATTTGTTACTGTGCCTCTAAGATATAAAACGGAAAGGTTAAAGTAAGGTTAGACAAGTCAGTGTCAGGACTAGGCACATCCTAGTAATTAATGCTTTTTGGAGTCTTTTGCTTTAAAGAGATAAAATGGAAACTTAGTCTTATGTTTGTGCTTTCCATTTCTGTGCTTTGTCTTTAAAAAAAAAAAAAAAATCCCCTGTGGAATCTTACCCTCATCTGGAATTCAGTGAGTTTCCTCTTAATTTTAGTTTCTGCTCTCTGTAAAGGCTCTGGCTAATGAAACAGCTGTGAAAGTGGTTAAGACATCCTGTGCACTAGAAAATAATTGGTTTTTTCCAAGAACTGGCCATCAGCAACAAGCAAGACAAATGAGAAAGCTCCATCTTCCAGTTACTGCTGTTCATACACAGAGATCCTAAATAAGGTCAAGTAGTGTGTTGAGGGAGGACATTCAGAGCATCTGTGGCTCTCTTAACACGATAGATGTTTACAACCAGCAAAAATGGTGTGAGTGCAGTGCTTCACTGAGGCAGATGGTAATGGTTTGTACTTTTGTTCATTGGGTTAAAATACAGCTTGTTATCTAATGAAGCTGGCCAGCCTGCAAACTGACCTGCATTAGGAGAAACATGCTTCACTGCCTTTCATGATGATCTGATTTGATTCTACTGGGGCTCCTACCCTGCTATCATTTTCTGTCAATTTTTGCTAGTCTGTTTGTTAAGCTAGGCATCATTTTTGTAGATTTGATAAAAGGTGTCAATCACTGATAATACAACTTTTCTTAAATGAATGACTTCACATCCATATCTTCTGCATGGTGTTGGCTCTATGTAGAAAACTGGGGCTGACACTTCTTTTTCAATGTTTTCTGTTTGGTTCAACAGCCAGTGTAAAAATCACAATGAAAGTGGCTTAATATTTTTAAACTAAGGGGGAAGATGTTGATTTTTGAAACATCAGTCATTTGGTTTTATATAATTTGTTTCATTGTGTCCTCTATAGTTTGATGGATCTTGCTACAGACCAGTAGTGAAGTTAAGAATTTTGTTTTTCAAATACAAGTAGAAAGGTATTGTAAAACTGTTTGAAACATGCATCCTGACAGCTCTTAAGTTTTTATTTTAATTGTTTGGTTCTGTTTATTGGAGAAAATCAGGTTGATCTAGGCTGTACTTCAGGGCTTTGCAGTAGTAAAGATTAATGTAAGGACCCTAGGATTGGTAGAAATGGCTTCATCTTCACACACAAATAATTAAACTTTTATGGCTTCGAAGAATTAATTAAAACAAAATATTTTGAGTAGCATTGAACTCCATAGTATTTGTTTAAACAAACAGTGAAGCACTGCATTAATGCATAAACAAGAGAAAAGCTGGTGAAATTGAATTGTCTGGACTCAAAGAAATGCTCATAAGTGAACATCTGGCCTTAAAACACAGGAAGTAAAATATGCATCAATTCCTGGATTTTTTTGTGAACTCTGAAAATTTCACAGGTATAAATGGCTGTGAGTTGCCTTTTGTGACTGCAGCTTGTGCTTTTGGAAAAAAATAAAAACAAACCTGAAAACCTTTCGGTGTGGTAAATGAGTGCTTTCAAATATTTCTGGTTTAACACCGTTTTAGGTTCTGGCAATACCTCATTGGTATGGCATGTTTGGTGGTCTGGCTGAAACTCTTGGTACAGGATGCTTTTACAAAAGCTCTAACATGGTCCTGCACAGACCAAACCTTGGAGAGTCTCCTTAGAAAAAACAATGCCAGTATTGCAAGCACTCATATGGTCCCAGCAGGGTGTTATCAAACCACCTGACAAATCCCTGTCAGGCTGGAGTGTTCCAGCATTCCTACTTCACAGATGAAGCATGGAAGGATAAAGTACAGAAATATTTAACTATCTGAGTGGTTTCAATGCTAGGTACAAATATACTTCTGTATAAAGAGATTTTATATTGGGAGGGCCCTGCAATCTAGTCCAACAACCTGACCAAGATAAATCATGCTATTAAGGGCACTGTCCAAATGCCTCTTAAACACTGACAGGCTCAGGGACCACCTTTCTAGGAAGCCTGTTCCAGTGTTTGACCACCATCTCAGTAAAGAAATGCCTCCTAATGTCCAGTCTAAACCTCCCCTGGTGCAGCTTTGAACCTCCTATTAGAATAAAAACACTTCCTGCAATAGTAACCTCCCCAGGTCAGAAAACAAGCAAATGTTGCGCTGGGGAATTTAACCTAGTGTTAATTTAATTTAACCTAGTTTTAGGTAATGCTCTGGCTCCCTGCTGGACCAGTTTTCTTTTTCAGCAAACCAGCGATGTGAGTTGCTTCTGTGGAAGTGGTCTTGGTGAGAGGCTGAGTGTGGATGAAGTCCTGAATGCAGCCAAGCCTCAATGAACTCTGCTTTTAGTGTTTTCTGTAATGTACTTGAATGAAGACCTGTGCAACCCTTAAACTGTAACCCAGCAACTAGTCAGTGTTTGATGTTTTGGCCAGTACTATTAGCCTGATGCAATGCTCCTACATAGAAGCAGGTCATTCAGGCTTAGATAGCTCATGAGATTACTTCTCTTCAGATGTAATGGGGCTTGTTGGCATTATTTTAACCATTTCTGCTACAGAGGATCTCCTTTGTATTAGATATCTTGATAACAGAATTCTGTGCCTCAGAAATACTAGACCAATGGCTTGTGTGGGGATTAACTTTTACTTCTGTCAGCGATGATAGACCAACATAACTTTGTACCCTTTTAGTCTTGCATCTCAGCTGTGCTCATAACTGGCTGCTTAACTAGGCACAGTCTTCTCTGTGGCTTACAAGTCATTTGGAATTTATGTCCTGATGTTCACCACTTCGTAATATAAACTATTTATACTCTGAAGTAAATACTTTTTGTGATTGCTACTCCTTTTAATGTTTTAAGAGGTGAGGGAAGGTAGTTCTTCAATTTTCCAGCTTTTGCTGTCCTCTCGAAGCCTGGAGTTTCTTTAACCCATATGTTGCTGCTTAGCCAAGAGAATATTTTGTCTTCAGGCTGCCTGTGGTATACAGACGGTCCTTTCTGAAGTCTGTCAGTCCTTTCTACTTGTTTTTAGGAAATGCTGCCTTTTGTATGGGGGTTGCAATGATACACATCTTGAAAAATTTATCAGGGATAAATCTCCATGTTTTGTGTGTTTCTGTTTTGCATCTGCTTCCTTTTCATCCCAGTGGTGTGTCTTTTATTTCTTAGATGTGTGCTGCTTGCAGATGCATTTTCTAGCTTTACTTTCTTGTGGACTGTGTAGGAATGAACAGTTATCATATAGCTTACATAAAGCAATTTATCAGTCTCTTTCCTGATGGTTGGTCAGTGCTCCACTGCCACCTTTATGGGTACAAGTGCCAAAGACACTGGAAGAACCTGACATTGCTGTCTCTAGAGTAGAGGGAAGACAGTAGAGGTTTTTGTATTGCTGTTATGGGGATGAAAGATGATCTGCTTCCCAGGTTGTATCAAAGTGGCACACTTCAGTCCTATACTAGCCTCTTTCTTTAGTAAAGATAGAAAATAATTTCTGGAGGGTTTCTTGATTAAGCAAACAATTCTGAAAAAACAAACTTTTTGTTGTCTGACTTTTATTAGAGTTAGTAAATGGAAATAGACACCTACCAAGTAAACACTATGCACAAGGTACTGCTTCGGTCCGTTCTTCAATCAATACTTCTTAACTTTGGTGACAGTTACAGCAACACAGAGAGAACATATCCTCTGGTTGTCTGCTTTTCAGCTGTTACCAGAGTACTTATCACCACCAGTTTTGTTTTGCTTTGTTTTTTTAACTTGTTTTACCATCTGAATCACTGTCTTGATGTAAAGTGTAAGAGCATATGTAAAATACTTTACACCTGAGCTTTACCGGACCTTGCTGAGTAATCAAAATATTTTCATCTAGCCATACTCCACACAGACTTCAAGAGCAAATATCTTGGTTTTTAGTGATGGAGCAGATAACAAAACAGCATAGATTCTGAGAAAGACAATGCAAAGTAATCCTTTAGCCAGCAGAGGACTGTAGAGCCACATATCATACAGTGATTGATGCAAAAATTGTCAGTCATGAAGAGTAAGGGGGAAACCCATGTAGCAAACTTTGTAGTCAAGACAGTCTCTTAAATATGCTAAAATAGTGAAAAGGGAGGGCTCTTTCCTTTGTTTCTCATTAAAGAATTTAATTTGCCCCAGGTTCCCCTTGTCAATGAAGATCTATGGGAATTTTGTTTACAATTTGAAGCACATTGCCAAGAAGAGTGCTTCATATGGCAAGTATACTGAATCTTTTGGGAGAATGACAACACTGCAGAGATGGTGGTGTGTTCCCTAAAGGAAAACATACTTCATTTGTAATGAACATTATGTCTGCAGAAACTAATGGCACAACCTCTTACTCAGTTTATGTAAAATAAAACAGGCCCATATGTTGCTGCTTTTAGAGTTTGGGTGTTTAAATTAAATGTTGTTTAATGAATATTCAAGCCCATTTGCTCAAAAGTTGTGCTCTGTGTAGCATTTTTTCTCTGTCTTCAATCTCACCTAGAGTATTAAGCCATTACAAAGGGGTGCTAAAGCTGAGGCATCTGTTTCTAACTAAAACTTGGATATTAAAATGCCAGAGCGGATGAAAGAGTAAAGACAGACATACAGTAGGAGGATTATATTATTTTTGTTTTGTAATTAAGACTGAGAAACCTTGGATATGCATGACACCCTTTAAGAAATAGGAACATTCACTGTGCTATTACAGCAGCTGCAGTCTGAGTACATTGTAGTGGTTTATTCACTCTGCTCCCTGTTCCCTGTAGGAGTGAATTCAGCTTTTTTTCGGTATGTGTGGGCCAGATGCTTGTACTGGGATAGCAGCAGACTGGTTTAGAGAGACATTCGCATGTGGGGTGCTATAGGTAGCTTCTAGGTCTTTGTGCCGGGGTGTGGGTGGACAGGCTGGCTAGAGACACTCCATAAAAGCTGGGGCTCACATACTGCTGGTAACAAGGTTTTATCTTTTATCATTTGTTTCCAGCTTAAAGTCAAGTAGAAAAATTAGCAGGCTGGAAGAAGTGCTCTGGAAGCCAGATCTGTCCTGTTGACTGTCCTATTGAATGGTCTAGACCATTAAGACCTGAAATACTTCAGGTGTCATCAAAGGTCAGTAACTGCACTGTGAAGTGGGAACGAACTCGTGGCTACAAACAGGTGGTTGAACTCAGTCGTATTGTGCATTTATTTGCATCTATTAAATCAAGGTTTTAATTCCTGTGTATGTTTAAATCTGTACCTTCAGTAAAATTTCTAAGAAGACAAAACCTGAAATATGTACTTAAACGTTAACATGAACTTTATCTCTTAAGTCCAGAAATTGACAACAGTAGCCTCTTCTTTTTAATGGTATGGAAAAAAAATCTCATTAGAAAACAGCTAGTATGTAAACACAAATCACAGTAATTGGGCTTTACGTATTTCATGAGGGTTTTTCAGATGCTTTTTTACTGCACAAGTGCAATATTGTAGATAAACAGTGAAGCCCTCTTCAGAGAATAGTTGATACGTGGATAAAATACTTAAAAATGTTCCCTAATGCTGTAAATCTAAATAAAGGCTAAGACTATTACATGAGAAAAACAAATACACAAACCCTCAAATTCTTTACATTTCTGTTATTTGCTAGAGCTTTCCTGGCTAGAGCTTTCCTGGCCTAATTCCACTGTCTCTACTGAGTTGGGTTATTAAGCATCCATTAGTGCAAGAACAAAACATGAAATTGCCTGCCCAACGAGGTGTCACTCGAGAAAGTGAACCTGTTCTGGTCATGTCTGAGGACATAAAACCACCATTTATCTGTCTCTTTTAGAGTATTTGTTAGGGATCTCCAATGAGAAAAAGAAATCTCTACAAAGATAAATTAATGAAGGTAACAATACGATCACGTCTGCAATGTGAACTTTTGGGATGAACCACACTTTAATTTCTTCTTGTACTTCAAGAGGAAATTGCACTGTTTTGCTACTCTACAATAAGCAGTGAGATATAGTCCTGCCCTGAAATACTGATTTCATTTTGCATCTCAATTCTGAACTCCTAAACCTTGCAATACATAGGAAAATAATTTTTTTTTTTAAAAGCTTGATATGATTGAGAAAGACTTTGTACGATAATTAATTAATTTTCTAAATGTAGCTTTATGTTAAACTTCTTTATTATGCAATCTCTGTGTATATTTAATGAGTATATCTACTCACTGTAGTGAAACAATTCTTTCTGATTTTGCATTTACTATTTCAATGGAACCGACACAGATGACACAGAGAAATGAGCTGTCCCTTGTCTGTCATCTATGGGACTGTTCAGTCATTGCCATCAGCTACTGTTTTCTAAACTCTCTATGTGTACAGGAATAACAAAAAAACCGCCAAAATGTTGGGATATTTTTGGAGTCAAACTGCACTGCAAGTGAGTATATGTATGTGTGTGCTGAATTTGCAGATAATCTGCTCCTTTTAGCTATAGAACAAATAGTCTGAGAAATTTCATGTTATATTGATAGGATGACTAAAATATAGGTGACTTGAAATCACTAGCAAATGGTTTCCCAAGTTGCCACCGTCTGTCTGATTTCAGCTTTCTAGAGCCTTCTTTTAGACAGCATCCTGGTTTAGCATTCAGACCTTTGCCCACAATTCCCATTTTGTTTCCCTGTGTCCCTCATTTTGAAGGACTCCCACCCTTTACCAGTTACAATCTGTTTAAATTGCAGAAAGTGAACTATTCAAACACCAGGAAAACATAAAAGACTATATATGTATCTATCTTTCCCCCCCACACACACATCATTCTTTAAAACACACTAGCTCTTTCTTCCTCACCTCTTTTCTTGTCAGCTATAACAAACACAAACTGTCCCTAAGGAGAAAACAAACACTTGCTATGGTATGCAAACAGACTCTGAATTTGTGACATCAGTGTTAACATGGCTTGTTTCAGTACCAATTTAAAACCCATTCTCCTGCACCTTATGTCATTTCTTCCTGGATGTCTATCCAGCCTCTTCCAGGTTTGTCATATTAATCTGGCATCCACCCTTTTGAATGCTAAAATGTGTTATCCACCCATTTCTACAGTAGTGTGCATGTTACAACATTGAAATATTTTTTGCATCTGCATTTATGCTATATAGGAAAGATGAAAGAGGCTGTGGAGAACAATTGTACAGCATGGATCTAGCCCTCAGGATAGGAATGATACTGATGACAACCTGTCGAAATGCTAAACTTGTGTTGTTGTTTGGATGAAAGAGGGAATGCAAATGAGGGATAGGGAGAAAATAAAAGCTTCAGGATGGGCAAGGGGGATTTTCCAGCAACAGATTTGCAAACATTGTCAGAGCACTCGTGATTACAAGTCATATAGCCCTCCGCTGTTGGGAGCCAGAAATGTCTCTACCTCATTTACACTCCTTCCCAAAGACATTATAATGCCTGAAAGAAAATAAATTTAGACAGATTCCACAAGCTACTGCAGGAAGATTTGCTTTATTAAAGTCTTAGAGAAGACTTCTGGACTCTGCTTGCATACTACCTGCCGGGAGCTATCTGGGTGCAGACTATGGAAGTTAATGCATTTCCATCACATGTTGAGTTTGTATGTATGGCAAATTCACACAATTAAAAAAAATTATAAACTGGCATAAACCTTTAATGTAGACATCCTTACCTGTTTTCAGTTAATCTTCTAACAAGTTAGCTTGATTGGGCAGTTAAATCAGTGCTGTTTTCTGTTATAACTGGGATCTTTAGGGCTATAGCTGACTACTGGCACGACTAGTAAGGCTGCAGTATAATAATGCCAAAATTTGTGGGATGTATTTCCACACTTTACTGTAGACAAAAAAATCAATGTGCTGTAAAACCTATACTTTTTTTTTTTCTAGAAGACAGCCTGTACTTATACTATGTATGAAGAAACCCATTCCCAGAACTCACACAGGTGTTTTTAGGGAGGGAAGAATTCTGTTTTCCACTCAGCTTTTGGGCAACACAGTGCAAATACAATCAAAAAATGGTAAGCAGCACTATGTAGAATCATTACAAAGAGGAAAGCTGATGCTCTCCTGTACTATCTTTTTCTGTGCTATCCCTTGCTTCCTCCCATTGCCTTGCAGGTAGGACATTAAAAGAACTTGTATATGAGGAACTGAGAGTAGTTGGAGCATAGCAGTCTTTCTTGATTTATTACTTCATTCATTAATCCATATATAAGATGCAATTGAGGACAAGGCTCAGAAATCCTCATTCTGACATGTTCTCACATATTTGATAAATGATTCCACTGAAAGAGGCTTGCAGGGCATCTGCAGTAAATTCTGCCGAGATCTATTTCTCAAAACATTTTTACACTTTCATATCAAATTAAAGGCTATCTCATAGATAAGTGTAAGTGATGGGATTTCTATTGCTTCAATGCACGTGGAGGAGTGAAAGCAACTAGCACCATAAGAAAGGCATAGCTTCAGGACAGTCCCCTTAAAAGTAATTCTCAGTATTCTTTCCTTTCAGCCCAAAGTTGTTAATAATCATTGAGATGTTTGAAGACATTGGTATAAATATCATTTTCTCTAACTATCCAAAGGAAGAAACACTGTGATATATGGATTCCATGTGAGTTACTCCAGGCAGAATATGGATTCTTACTAATTTGGAGGAGCTAACCATAATTTTAACATGATAGTCACACAATCTCCACATTCAGGACCATGATAGCAGCAAGACTCTGTAAACTTAGAAACTGCATTCCTTTGATTAGGCTAGAGAAGGGCAGTGAAACAAAGAGTTTCTGTTTTGGAGAACCTTCCTCTCTTTCCAGACTGGATCCAGACCATACACACATCACTGCACTGTCCTTACGCTTTCCTTTCCCCTTCCACATTGTTTTTGATACTCTTCTTTACTCTTTCTCATTTCTCTACATAATACTCCCTTCTCCTACCTTCTTTCATTCTTCCCTAAAGGCTTTTGTTAGGCTATCCCTCCAGTACATGCCATACAGGAAGTAGTGAAGAAAAGGAATGTCACTAGCAGGAATCTGTGGAACAGGTTACCCAGAGAAGTTGTGGATGTTCCCTCCCTGGAAGTATAAAAGGCTAGGTTGAATGGGACTTTGAGCAACCTGATCTAGTGGTCAGCATTCCTGCCTAAGGCAGGGGGTTGGAACTAGGTGATCTTTAAGGTCCCTTCCAACCCAAACCATTCTATGGTAATTCTAAAATCTTGACTTTAAAAAACAGGGTTACATTGGTCTTCTAGGCATATAAGACCTAGAACCTCAATTTTCTCTCATTTTCTTTGGATTGTATCTTGCTGAGAAAATAGCAAATAAGTCAGACCCTGAATTCTAATGACTGCTTCTTTCTCTTATTCTTGCTAACCTTTTAGTACAAGCCCCTTTTGTCCATTTCTTAAAAATTTAGTACAAAATATCTTCCCAAAGACCAGATTTGAATTTAAGGATGCTGGTTTCCAATTAAAACTTAGCTGCAACATTACCTCTGCATCTGCAGTGAACGTAGTATGCTGCAGATCTCAATCATTATTTAAATTCTCTGTGGATATATAGGTTATTGCTGCTGTGCAAAGGAATTCTTTCTGCTACCCTTGAGTAATATCCTCTAGCCTTATTCAACCTGAATGTATTTATCAGAAAGTCATTACATCTGTTTTGTTTGTACAGCTTTCATTCCTCATATTTTGATATCTGGACAGCATTCGCTCAATTAGACTAATGAACAAATAGGTCTTCTAATATTTACTGTGTAAATAGTTTATTGGCCTAGCCATAATGTGCTAGGTCTAATTGTGCAATGTGTCTAGCCAACACTATTCTGAAGAACTTTGTGGCCTATTTCTTTTATGTTTTGGCCCAGTGCTTTTTGGAAGAGAGAGAACGCTTTCCTGAAGATTGTCAAAGCAATAAAACATGGTAGAGAAGGTTATACTTTTGCCCTGCTAAACTCCCAACTAGCCAACTCTGAAACTCTTCTATCTAGGGCAATCTGGAGGGACTGCATAGCACCTGTGAGGGAAACTAAAAAATAGGCCCTCTTGATTTCCAGCTGTCTCAAAGCATGCACCAACAGAAATGCAGGACAACACAGGATTCCCTTTCTCCAAAGGGAATAAGAGGAGAAATACACAACAGATGTTAGTTGTATTACTTATTAAGCTACTTGAAAGTGCTGAGGTCTTACTAAGAAGAGCTTCTACCTAAACATACAAATAAAGTATGAATGGAAGCAATTAGAACGAATAGTGTGATATATAACTAAAGCAGCTCAGTCTGCTTCTTGAAAAGAACAAATACAATCATGCTTTTTTTCCCCTCACTATTTGTTCTATGAAAAAAGTAGGTAGTTTACCAAAAGACTCCTAGTAGGTTGAGCTGCCTTACAGGTGTTAGCCCTAACAAGAAGGGTTGTCCAGCAACAGGCCCAGCAGAAGTTAATTTTCTGTGCAGCAAGGTTAATAGGTCAGGCGTGTAACAGCTGCTTTTCATCAGAGCTAAGTGCAGCAGAGGGTTTTTCAGCCAGCCGTGGGGTCTGGACTTCCTGCTTTAATGGCTGCTTAGAATGTGAAAGCCCGGAGTAAGGAAGATGAGGAGTGATGGCTGAAGACTCACTGGCTTTTTTTTTGCTATAGATAAGAAGGTGGAAGACCAGCTACTTAACTGAGGTGTGTCTGAATGTTCTGGGGATCATCAACTTAACCTGAAACTCAAGGAGAGCAGCCTTAAGTCTTGAACTCAGATAAAGGTAGGAAAACTCTGGGATCTCTATTTAAGACTGCTAGAGCTTCACTACTTTTATTCAGTAATTGGAAATGCTTACAAGGTACAGCGAAGTGGTTGAAGTGTGTGTAAAATTGTGTCTAACTGTCTTTTAAACAGAAGACAGCATAGGAAAGCAAAAAGATCATGCTGTTGAATGGATTAAAAAAATACCGTATTTCTAGATGTTTCTTTCTAGTGTATCTTGGTAACTACATTCACTTATTAGCCCATTAGGTTTTGACCCAGCATTTGGCTTTATAAAAGGTGTTCTCTAATTCAATCAGTATTTCCAGCTAGCCTAGAAACTCAAATTGGAATACACAAGCAAAATCTTTTCCTGTTTACTCAGTCACTGTTTATTTTGTATGGTATGTCCTACAATCTGGAGACTGTGTAGCTTTGTATCTTGTAAGTTGTGCTTTGACTTGGTGACACTATGCACACATATATGGTGTTATACAGCTCAGTGCATGTGTGCCTGTGAATCTTCTGGTTGCTTCTCCTTTTTAGTTGTATTCCTGAGTGTTACAAGGAGTGCTGTGAATTCCAGGGCATTCCCAAGGTTTACTACAAGATGTGTGTGCCTGGTTGTAAGGAATTTGCCTCAAAGGAAACTTTTGCGGCCTTTTAGTTCTAGTTTACTCGAACAATAACAGATATGAAAGGCTTCTGGACATGGCAATTGGATCATCTCTTTAATGTAATACAGTTGTCATATGGGTTTAAGTTATGGTTAGGTGCTATAAAGAATACAGGAGTCTGTTGACAGAGCTTGAAATTGTGGCCTGAAAGGCAATCTGAGCACGAGATACAGCAGATGTTTTTATCTTGAAATACTTACTGGGGCAATTTAGTTTTTCACCTTAAGATGAAAAGGATACAATGGGCTACCTTAACCCTAGGGCTTTTTTCTGCCAGTAATATCACTGCTAATGATGCTGAATGAGACATTCCAAATAACTAACTACTGGAAACTAAAGCAATTCCTGAAGCATCTTATGTTTGTGAAAGCCTTGGGTAGGTGTAGAAATAAATATGAAAAAAGTGGCCTCTCATTATTTCATATATTATTTACATTCATAGTGTTTGAAATTGATTAGTATGGTGTCAGAATTACTTTTATGTGCCACTTGTGTTAGTTGAAAAAATGCATAATTGCAGTGCAAGAATGGGAGGTGGTCCTTGGGTAGCAATTTTGCTTCCTGGCTTTCAGGAAGCCGTTTACATTTGGGCAGGAGAAAGAAGATAGACTCAGCCTTTCATATTACTGTGTTTGAGAAGTCTTGACATTAATCATTTTGGAGTAAGTCAGTTCTCTGATTCTCTACTTGCTAACTGCTGCTGTATTTCACAAAGATGGATTGTGTGTAGTGGATTCCTCTGCTGTCATGGGCAGTAGTGGAACACTTACTGTTACTGACATTCAAATAATTGTGATGGTAAATGGTTCAAAAAACCCCAGACATTTTAGACTGTCCTTGTAGCATTTCAGGGAATCAATTCTATCCTGATTCAGTATTGAAAGGTTCAACTTGTGAACTGAATCCTTGCAAATAATAAAATATCAGGAAGTTTTGTCCTGATGACAAATTTCTGAGGGTGCTGATTTCCTCAAGATGCCAGCCTGCATTGTTAAGCACTTCTAATATCTTTGAAAGTCTGGTGCCATAGTTCTTTTTGTAGAAAAATCCACTTGTATGGTGTTACCAGAGTGTCAGCACATCAGAAAGCTGTTCTCATTGCTGTACTGGTAGTTCCAATTGAATGGGATCAATAATAATACAATCAAAAGTAGCACAAGCACTGCTTACCCTTCAGCTTGGGATCTGGCTTTTTGCAAAATGGAAATATTTTACTTTACAAAACTTCTTTTCATTGTCATCCAATTCTGTTGCTTTTCTCCCCAGTGAGGTTACATGTAAGTTGTGATGATGTGTCTATAAAACAAGTTTGAACTGTACTTTGTAAACATTTATATATGTTTATAAATTGGTCCAAACGTATCCTGTTATCTTATTTCTGAGCTCTAAGTGTTAATAAAATAGTTTCTGATCTTCTCTACTTCATCAATATACATTCACATAAATTCATGTGGCAGTTTAGAGCCAATTAAAATTTATAAGCCACAAGTAGTGAGTGAAATTCTAAGGATTAATTTACTCACTGGAGTATTAATCTGTGTAATGTAGTAGGTTATCCTTCAGCAAGCTTGGCTATATGGAGATAGGGAGATACATTTCCTTGCATGTTTTACTGTAAATGCAGTAATTGGTCCCACTGGGCTGTTGAGCTTGAATGGTTACAGCCAGCAGTACCACCACAGCCTTGATATGAACTCTGGGAAAAAGAACCAAATCAGCAGTGTGAAATCCAGTTGTGTTTATGTAGCAAGATCCATCTTGCTTTTCATTCTCTGCTCAGAGTTTGAGATCACAAAAGATAAAGTGAAATAAATGAAAACTGAAAATAAAAAGACAACCCTTTCTGTGAATATCAGAAAGTGTAACTTATTCCTTCTACCTCCCTCAAACCTCTCAATTTTAAGAAGCAATTGAGAAGGTTTTGGGAAAGGGAGGCAGTGATCATAGATTACTTACTTTTGACAGGAAGCGCTTCCTCCTTGGGGCTTGTGAGTTAGGATCTTTTTACCCTTGGAAAAACTAATTGATCAAGTCTAGTAAACCTGACTTTTGTTAAAGGTTTTTGAACTATTGTTTATTCAGCTAAGGATCCTGCTATAGGTAGCACAGACAGAAGGAGATTGTGGCTCATGAAGGGTCTACTGGAAAAACTGCCTGATCCAGTGTTTTAATTTAGATCATTTTCTCTCTGCTTCAAGATGTGCTTCCTTTCATCAACTTCTCTCTTCCTGGGAAGTCATTATCTGTGAACCCACTAGAATTCATATGTGATTAAAAGAAAAAAAAGAAGTAAATAAAGATGGAAAAAAAAAATCAGGTGTCAAGGGAGTCTGGAAAGATAAATTATTTTCAGGGTTTTCTCTGGGAAAACCCAGTCAGAACAAGCAAATGAATAAACAAATATGCTGTAGAAACTAATATCATTGAGCACTGAGGTTTCAGGATGAAGAGCTGCAGTAGGAATTCCTCTCCTAAAGAGAATAAGCTTGGTATTCAGCCCTGGTTTTTCACTGCTGTTGTTGGCTGTGGGTTGGAAAGCCAGCACCCCTGTTGTTATCTCACATTATTGGATTTATCTATCATATTCCCTCTGACAGGGATGATACTGAAAAGCCAAAACCTGCTGAATTGCCTTTGTCTGGATGACATGTGAATTATCCCTGTTGAACTTCTAATTCTTTTATTTGTCAACTGATGTGAAGCAGAACTAGAGGTGTTTAAAAAAAAAAACAAAACAAACAACAACAACAAGAAGCAGCTTTTTGCAGGTAATACCATGTTATTTGGGAGCAGAACACAAGTTGTTGTTCTTGGTGAGAACTGCCCTGCCTCCTAGGCTGGTCATCCATCCGAAGTCATCTTCCCAGCCCCCAAAAACATCAAGTCCTCAGGGAAAATTCTGTCCTCCGGACAAATTTAATCCCAAAGCAGGTTGTGACCTTGCAGGCTGCTCTGTGGCAGTGAAAAGTAGACAGAAATCATGGTATGGCTAATGGGCTTATAGCTTACTGATTGCAAGCTGCATGTTATGCTAGGCTGTCCATGAAGTGATGTTAGCTCTGCATTTCAAGAAAGTGGGGTAAAACTGGTTGGTTTCTGACCTCTTTATAGGACCAACACTGGAACAGAGCCCAGAATAAAAGTGTAGTATTTACAAGATTTATAACTGGAAAAGATTCCAGTGTGCTCCTGTGTATATAATTAAGCTAAAAGACCCTTATTAAGTCCAACTCCAAAAACTTCTAAAATTTATGGGAATGGGGTCATATATAATACAGGTGCTTTGGAGGTGGTGGTGGTGGTAAGGAAAACCAGTTTGGAGAGGTATACTAAAGAATTTCCTGCTAGGAGTAGGAATTCTTTCAGATTTTATATATGTGACAAAAAAATGTAACCAAAAAAACTTCTGTCTCAGTAAAATTCTGTTATCTAGTTTTAAATAGTACTTTATTTCATATACAGGTATGTACTCTGAAGGCAAAAAAACCTACAGGGTATGTTTTAAAGTACTTTATGGCAAAGGGTATCCTGTTTTATGCTATATTATTTCTAAATTGCTAACACTAATTCTTTCTTCCACCTTCTGTCTCCCGATTGTTGAAGTCTGCGTATGTTCTGTTTTTGTGTGTGCTGTTTTCTGTTTATCTTCTCTGAGGTATTACTACTGTAGCCCTACAGAGAAAGACAGAAGTCTGCAGAGATTGATAAAATGCATTTAAATTCTCCACCTTACATGAGAATGTGGGGGAAAATTATGATTGATTTTTTTTTTGTTCCAGCTTTTAAGACATCTGCCTCTATTCAAACAGTAGTATTCAGGAGTTGGAGATTTTATTAGTACAGTTTTGTTTCATGGCACAGGGGGTTTTTTGTGTGTGTGGAAGTCTGGTAAGAATTGTTTTGCAGTTGTTCCTATCATAAACTCTAATGCTTGCCATTTGTTAAAATTTTCAATATTTTTTTGTTTCTCAAACTCAGTCACTTTTATATTTTTTTATATTGTCTGAAAAAGGATCCTCAATGGTCTGAAATTAAAAAATGGGATGAAATTGCACATATCTAAGTGTAATTGTGAATATTGTGGACTTTATAACATAATTTACTCTTGCAATTTCTATAGTTACTTCATATTTTAATATTTTTTTCTCTGTGACCCAAACTGAAATATTGCCTTGCCAAACATTTCTTGAGATTTCACAGCGTATAAACAGAACTGTAGAATTAACTGCCATGCAGTGAAGATTCTTGCAGTTCTAACATTAGACCTGAACAATTGATTGGTTTCTTCAGTGGGGAAGTAACGATTTCAGCTGGGCTTAGACTTGAGAGTCTTTTACTCAGGTGTAGAAAAGCCAGCTTCTTGGTTAAGGGAGTGCCATTTCAAAAGCCCTTGAAGTCCCTGAAGGAGGCTGAATGGTGCAGTCACAGCTTATAGGCATGTCTAGCCTGTACCTTGCTGGCACTAGTCCCAGGGAGATGGATGAAGCTGGAGCTGCCCCTGGCTGAGGTGGTGGGACAGGCTGTCTGCTGGGGAGCCCCAGCAGGACCTGTGCTGTGCCTGAGAATGAAGCCTGGACCCAGTGTGACTTCAATTTGGTAGCTGTAATAAGGATGAATAAAATAATTAACAGCTTTTAACTGGAAGGAGAGAACTCCACTGGCTTAATTAGGCTTTGGATCAGCACTTCAGAGAGTGGATTCTTTCTCTGACAGACAAAAATTAAAGCTTTGACCCCGTTTGCCTAAATACTAAGTAGTGCAGGCTGCTACAGCATAAGGAGCTAATGGTACTGACTCTGAAATTCATAACACATAGGCTATGCTCCAGTCTCATACAAAGAAGATCTAGAATGGTGCAAGTACACAGCTGGGAGGGCAGACATAAAACTTGTTGAAAGCACTGGGAGGATAAAGCAGTTTCTGATTTATTTCAGATAGGGCTCTTTGTCAAGAAAAGTAGTGGTAAGATTGCAGACGAGATCTTGTTCTAAGTAGATCAGTTAGAATTGCAGGATTACTGCTCTTTTCTTTTTTCTTAGCCTCATCTTTTGGTCTTTGAGATACAATGACAAAACTATGCATTGAGTTATATGGTCTTTTTTGATCTTTAAGTGACCTGTATACATGAATGTAAAATTTTGATTTAACTTGCTATAAAGTATTTGAACTCCTCATTCGTGTAAATTATTTTTGAGACCACCATGAAGCAGCACTCTTCCATCCCCATGCTACAGATGCGTGACTATCTCCCTGCTACTGTACCATTTCCCATTCCACAGTGTCCCCTGCTGTTACATGGACAAAGGACATCGATCTACAGCTGCATCTTAATGAACTTCTGCACTCTGTCTTCTGTAGGTCTCTGAATTGATCTTTCTCTCTGCCTGTTATAAGTTATACCTGAAAAAGCTATCCTCTGCTAATTAAAATGCAGGATGAGCTTGCTGGCATTGCTATTGACGAACATAGCCCTAGTCGCCAGGGTGGGGAACACAAGGAATAAAGAGCCTTTTTTTGCACCAGAGTAAGATTTGGCTTCTTGAGCACAAGTCTTATGAGGAGTGGCTGAGAGAATTGGGGTTTTTTAGTCTGGAGAGAAGTCTCAGGGGAAACCTTCTCTCTGCAACTACCTGAAAGGTGGTTGTAGTGAGGTGGGAGTTGGTCTTTTCTCCCAAGCGACAGGTGATAGGACAAGAGGAAATGGCCTCAAGTTGTGGCAGAAAGGGTTCATGTTGGGTATTAGGAAAAATTTCTTCACAGAGAGGGTTGTAAAGCAATGGAGCAGGCTGCCCAGGGAAGTGATGGAGTTGCCACCCCTGGAGGCATTAAAAACGCATATGTGGTGTTTAGGGAGATAGTTTAGTGGTGACGTGTTAGTGTTGGGTTAAAGCTTAGACTTAATTATCTTAATGGTCTTTCCCAACCAAAATAATTCTATGATTCTTTACACTTTTCTGATTGTCTAGGTGACTTATGCTGTGATACTTCTATTATAAAAAACGCCTTTCCTAAAGCTGGTTTAAGACAAAGAAAGAAGCATTAGAAAGAATGAACTCCTGATGTTTTTCTTGATGAATGATAATTGAGTTGCAAATTTAATGTGAATCAATGACTTGGATTTGCTGCTTTATCTGCATACAGTGAAGAAATTATTATATTGATGTGGGATTGCTTCAAAAGTTCTGATTTAAAAGAAATAAAATGAACACACGACCAGACTTATATACAGCAGTGAGTGTACTATAGCTTCTACCACAAGGCTTTTAAAACAACAACAAAAAACCAACAACAAACAAAAACCCGACTTATGTTAGATGCTGTCAGGATACACTGACTTTTTTCAAATTTCTATACTGCACTTAATGTAAAAGTATAAACAATCAGTACATTTGAATGGTAGGGTACTTGGTGATTGTGCCCCTCTAGCATCTTCTCATTAAAAAAAGTCAAAAAGTAAGCAAGTTCTTTCTCCCTCAAACATACATATACCAAAGCAAATAAACTTATGAACTTTTACAATTAGAAGACATAGGAGCCTGAGGCTATTATGTACAGTTATGAATTGTGCATGAACCCAGGTGCTAGACCCTTATTGTACTGTTTTCCTTAAAAGACTGATAGGAGCTGACAGCAGCTATATACCCAAGTCTCTACAGAAAGCTAAGTGGCGAAAGCATTTTACCATGGAAAGGCAGGCACAGATGTAGGTCTTTTTCAAGATCTCCTTGTGAAGGCCAAGCTCTGATGGCCACCAGAGAGCAACTCTAAATTTCCAGCGTGCTGCTGGCACAGCATGTTTCTTAGAGCTGTAGGTTGCATACTATGGCAAGCCTTAGCCATGCTAACTCTGTGATCTGGTTGGCTCAGGAGAAATTGTATATTAGGTGAGAAGAATGTGTGTGCTTTGGAGTGGACAGGTGAAGTTTGGGACAGTTTAAGCTGATGGTTTTCAGCAACATTAAGCATTAGCATTCAGTAAGTTCTACATTTCCATGACGCTTTTATATATATATATGAAGGAAAATCTTTGCACTTGATCAGGTCTTCGCTGCATAGTGTTGGTATTATGAATATGCATGAGCTGTACTGGTGGGGAAAGGTATGAAGGATGTAGAGTTTCATGCAACTACAAACCCTGTGCTCTTGACACTCTTCCCAACTAGCAATACATTTGGGTGATGTACAAAATTTTATCTTGATCATTGGTTACCAGATGGGACTCTTAGGGAGTCACACATGCAACACAGGAGTACTGTACTGCTGAGTCCTTACATCTGAAATCTCAGCAGAGGCAAGGTCACAAAGGTAATCTGGCATTTAGCTCTCATTGATTCATTATAAACACAAAGTTCCAGTCCTACCCGTCAAAATTGCTGTTCCCTGTGCATTGTCCTTATTAGTGAAGCTTGTGTGCAGTTTGATCTTGAAAAGTGAGACAAGGCCTATCCTGTGCTGCCAGTTGTGTTTCCCAGTGTTAGTTGTGGCTACTTTGCTAGGTCCTCTGTGGACAGAACCACAAGCCCATTTGCTCTTGAAGATGTTTCTTTATTTTCAGGTTTGTGCTGTACTTGAGCTCATTTTCCTGAAGGGGCAACACAATTTGAGCCTCTGACAGAGGCTTGAAATACAAGACTGGTGATATTGGTTTATACCAGGCAATGGCACCATTGCTTCTTTCCCTCACCACTCAGTTTGTTCCTGAAACACTACTTTGCTCTAACAAAAATAACTTTATGCTTGCATAGAGAATATGCTGAAGGCTTCACGTGGTCCTTATTCAGGGAAACCAAGATTCCCATCAGTTAGAAAGGTTTAGTTTTTGCCATAATTCTTTAACTCTCTTGTGTGCAGATATCTGTGGGCAATGTGCAATCTATTAGAGAAATGAATTCATGTGAGTTTTTATTTTTTATACGCTGCAAAATTGCAGGACTGTATTTGCCTGCCTCCTTAATTCCATTTTGTAAGCAGTGAGGAGAGTTTGCTGTCTTGATGCTCAGGCTGTAAAATATGTTACTTAAGTAAATATGAATAATTTGAAGAATAAGGATTTGTTGAGTTTAGGAGGCAAGAGCTTGTCCAGTTTTGTACATGTGTATATATTAAAAAAAATTCCTGTAGTTATAATTCTTGATCTCCTATTCTTTTAGCATTATTAAAGAGGGGCTACTTCATCTCTTTTGGAACAACCTTAAGGAGAATGCGGTTTACATGTTAATTGTTTTTAACACCACATTATGTGGTTCGTTAACATTAATATTTAATTTAACAGTGTCAAAAGATTAATGCCAGTGTTCATTTCTAAAAAAAGGCAAAAATGCTGCAGGGCAGCATTTAGCTTTGCTATGCTTTAGAAGATATTGCTGAGAAAAATACTCGTGCTGCAACTGCACAAATATTCCTTCCCCTTGCCTCTTCCAAAATCTTTCCGTTCTCATTCCTTATTCCTAAAAATAAGCTGTAGGGTTCTAATGGGGACACTGATTAAATATTCTGCTCTGTAATTTATGCAAAAGTGAATCCCAACAGGAATCAAGGACTCTGAAAATCTGTTGTGAAATAATTATCCTGAATGACATTGTAGAAATGGTCCATGAGGATGTTGTCAATAATACATTACATAAAATCTGTTTGAAATAAACCTTGAAAATTACATGATATTCATGGGTACCTGAAAGAATTATCAGTAAACAAATTTAATCAGCTTGATGTTATGCATACCACTCAACCTCTTATTATCTGATCATCTAGGTTTTCGAATGCTATAGGGAATTGAATGACAATTAATGCTGAAATAGAGATGTAGAAGCTCATGTGGTGGCTGCAGGAATACCTGATTCTCTTAATTTTTGCTCCTCTCTCTTCATTTGTATTCATTTCTTGCTGCTAGAGTCTTTAACGCCCACTGATGGTGACCTGGCTGGTTTTTTATTGCAGCCATTCCCTTAGCAAGAATGCACTTGTTAACAAAGAATGAACCTGCTTCACAATGCTATTCTAATTATTCCCACATACTATGAAATGGCTATATCAGCGTCCAGATGCTTCTGATCGTCATGTTCAAACTGTGCTGTGACAGTGGAAGCTGAAGCACAATATCAAGTGCAGTGTAAATTACACACTAAATCATGTACAGATTTATTGATACTTTTTATAGTAAAAGGCAGGACAATGGTGAACTCCACTGCAAGTAAGTTCAGAATAGGACTTCATGGGAGCTTCAAGATTTCCTTTAAGTAGGAAAACAGTGCAGATTTCATTGGTATGGCATTATTATTTGAGGTCATTTGTTGCATGTATGTTCATGTCTAGGACTTAACCTTAGTTTACCCTTCCAGTTCTAGATATGAATTGCTTACAGGGATTTTCTGCTTTGTGAATGTTATTTGGATGAAATCATGCAATTAGAACTGTGCTATGATGTCCCTGTTCAAGATAGTGCTTCCCCTCACTAATTTTGAGTACTTGTGTGAGAATGCTGCCAAGGAAACCAGTGTCCTTTCACAAAGAAGCTCTAAGTTTCATTAAGAATGATTCCTTCAGGCTGGTTTATGTTAAGGAGTCAGAAATGTAGCCAGATTTTTTTAACAAGAAACTGGAGGGTGTGGGGGGATGGAAATCAGCTGTTATGCTATAAGTTTATAGCTTTGCCCAAAGGTTCTGTCAAATCTTTAGGCAAGTCACAGTAGAAGTTACTCTTGCAACTATAAATGAGGGATATATAATCATTCCTGAAATAAAAGGGCAAGTAATTAATTTTTGATATGAGCAAGATGTGTTGCAAATTTTTTGGATTCCTGAAACTTTTTTACTTTGTCATTAAGATCCCCACAATATGCATAGACTATCTTGTACTTGGGTACAGAGTGGTGTATTCTTTTGAAGTATATTTCTTGATGGCAGTGATGTGAAGGAATTTAGGGAAGATCTTCTATGATGTGTAGCTGTGCTGAAGCAGTGTAGTATATTTTGAATGGGGCACCTGTCCATGCTACATTTTAATGTGTACCAGTCTGGATGAATATTGATTGAAATGATACCTGCTTCAAAACCACTTTTCCTTCAAGTCTTTTATCAAGTTCTCTTTTCTTGTTTTTCAAGTGCAATGGTTTTACATTTGCATCACCTTAGCTAAGCCATAAAGCCTTAAAATGAAAATTAAATAGCCAAGCAGTGTACCTATTTTCTGTTCTTATTTTAAGAAAGCTAAAAAAAGGCATTTTATTACTACAAAAAAAAAAAAACTTCAGCCCAGAAGTAAATGAAACTGTGCAGCAGAAGGTAACTTATTACCAAGATAAAATGCCTTAACTACCTTTTCTCTGAGGGAAGATGAGAGGCCAACAGCTGGTATCAGGAGGAGACACCGTTTAAGTCCACTGTAGTTGTATCTAGTTAAAGTGATTTCTTTGCTTAACTGAGTTAGATTCATATTAAAAGAGACAGTATTAAGAATAGTCCACTAAAGGTCTTGCTAATAAAACTTTCATATTCTTAAGTGAGGTTGGGGAGGGATGAGACTGCAAGAATTTAGGCCAAGTCTATTAATCAGCTGTCATCAGAATAACTTGTTAGGTTTCAACAGATTATTTTAGCTTCTTTTAGTATGCTGAAGAGAGTGAAATAACATTTAGAACCAAGAATGCTGTATGTCTCCTAATCTTGGAAAACACAAATTTGAAGGCAACAAAAATCTTGGGTTGGATTATGAGGCTTTTTCTTTACCTAAATCTATACTTAAGTCAAGCAGCAAACTGGTACTTGATTGTTTTTATTCCAAGCTATGGATGGTCCACATGAAAGGAGTTGCCTAAATTTCCTGGCAAATGCTAAGAGCTGTAAACAGGTATGCTCACAGCAAGAAGTTGCATGGAACTTGCCTTCAATCTATGCATGAACTGCACTGTCGAAGGCTGTACAAGAAGGAGAATCTGTAACAGCTCTCTTTATTAAACTGTTTTACTGAAACAATTTGTCCTAGTCTGTTATATGGTGACTGGGGTTTGATTATAGGCCAGTACCTACACAGATAAGGACAGAGTTTTCCAAGTAATTTGTATGATTTGGAATATCTTTTTTTCTTTTCTTCCTTTTCTTTCTTCTGGCTGAGCCAAAGTTCTACCAACAGAAATAATGTGAAAAAGGTGCCCCTATCTTCCCACCACTCAGCTTTTGCGGTGTGCTGTTAAAATCTGGCAGTTCTCTTCCTTCCATAGTTAATTTCTTTCCATAGGAAGCCATCTGAATTAACTATACTGTCTCATGTTTATGAGAACTTTTAAAAAACATTATCTGGACAAGAAATAGATGAGTTGTTTTACTTTTTCACATGACTAGGACAAACTTATTTTAATCCCAAATAAGATCTGGGAAAGATCATTTAACTAAACAATTTCATGTAAGGTGCTCAAAACTGAAAGGCCACCTATTAGATGCTCCTTAGATACAGCTTCTTTGTCAAGGGTTAGTGCTGGACTGGCCACAAAACAAGTGACAGATCCTATGTATTAACCCTTCTCCCTTTCCAAAGGGGAAGAGAAAGGGAACAGGGGAGACAAATTTATGGATTGGGAAAAAAGCCTAAAAGTACTTCAATAAAAAAAATAATAAAATGAAATGTGTACAAATATATGCAGAACCAATATTAAACCCAACCCCCATGATGGCCATTATGTCTCCCATCTCCACTAATGCTGCGGCAGGCATTGGGGAAGTCTCAGGCTGGACTCAGTGGCAGATGGGAACTGGATTCAGAAAAACACTGATTGGGATTGAAGGCAGAATGGACAGAGTCCTCCTTGGATGCTGGCCATTGAAGAAGAGAGCTTGACTCTTGTGATCCCTCAGCTTTATCCTGAACATGACACATATGGGATAGAATAACTAGTTGGTCAGTTCAGGGTAACCTGCTCTTTCCACTCCTCCTAACAGGTGTGACCTCTTTCTTTCTGCATCCCCCAATATGGCATACAAAACTATCACTGACCTTGGTCTGCATGCTAGTACTTGGTGTTAACTATAAACATTTAGCCTTGTCACAACTAGATGCAGACACTGTTTGAGAAAACATGTTGTCAGCTTCATAAAGTGCAGTTACTTAGAGACTCGGCTAAAAAAATAAAATCACTGAACAGAATTAGTTCTGTTCTAACTCAAACCTTTGTATTTTCTCCAATTGTTAAAACACACAAGTCTTAAGTTATTCAGGCTTCCTTCTCTCTGGCAGTATTTGTCAGTGACAGTTTTTATTATCTTATTAGCTTCATGAAGTTAGTAAGACTAGATGGCTCTGGCACAAGGGTGAATCAGCAGAACTTACTTTGTAAGGTCATGATTCACTATTTCATCATACCTAAGAACATGACATCCTATTGAGTGTATTAAACACATCTGAAATGTTTGGGTTTGGTATAGGAGGGATATGAAAATACAGTACTGGAGAAAACAGTGTCATCTTATAGTTCAATTTTTAAAACTTTCCTGCTTTTTTTCTTTTTTATTTTGCTTGTGTTAGGAATGCAACCTTCCTCATCCATTTCTATACGTGCTTCCTACATATGCATTTTGCCATGCCTTGAAAAAGGGAGCAGAAGAAATTTAGTTACAGGTATTCAGGTATTCTATTCTTCATTCTTCTGAACTCGACTAAGCCCTTTTGTCTCCCAGTCTTTGCCACTGTAAGTTGGCCTTCCTGCTCTGTTATCTTCTATTTGAGATTCTAGAGCTTCTTTCCTCCTTCGGTATGTCATTAGTCTTTCCTATAATTTCTCTCTGACCTTCCTTTTGAGGAATAAATGAATCCAGCAGAATGTCTTCTGAGTGAATATGTCAGTTTTTGAAGTTACCTGTCACAACCTTCAGTATCATTCAAGTCATCTTGAATTTGGTCACCTTGGACATTTTTTCTCTCTTCTGTGACTTTTCCAATTACCATTGCCAGGGTTGGACTCAGCTGAATAACTTGTAACCAGGTTTTGCATGTCCTGGGTTGTCTTAGCCTCATTAAGGCTGTTAGCTTGGTGAGCTCTGTCCATCAATTACCATGCTGCACAACTCATCATGGATATTCTGTGCTCATTTATGGATCTGAGAGCTCACCAATGTAACAAGTGTGGTCCTGTCCCATGAGCTTTTGACTGCAAGCTTCAGTTATGGCTGAGGCCAGATTGCAAGCCCAGGGTATGAGGGATGAGTGAATCTGTCTCTTGAAAAGTGAAGCTTACAGGCTGTGAGGTAGTGCCAAGATTTAGGAACGTGATCATCTAGTGATGCTGATTTGCTTGTTGCTTATTTGGTTCTATGTGTTTGGTTCTTCTCCTCTTCTCTGTTCTTGTGAGACCCTATCTGGAATATTGCATCCAGTTCTAGAGCCCCTATTATAAGAGGGATATGGGGGTGCTGGAGAAAGTCCAGAGAAGGGCCATTAAGAATGAAGGACTGGAGCACCTCTCCTATGAGGACAGACTGAGAGAGTTGGGGTTATTCAGTCTGGAGAAGAGAAGGCTCTGAGGGCATTCAGGTATCTGAAGGGGGCTTACAAGAAAGCTAGTGAGGGACTTTTTAGGAGGTGAGGTAGTGGCAGAACCAGGGGAAATGGATGCAAGCTAGAGGACAGTATATTGAGATTAGACATTAGGAGGAAGTTCTTCACCATGAGGGTGGTGAGACAGTGGAACAGATTGCCTGGAGAGATTGTGGAAGCCCCATCCCTGGAAGCTTTTAAGACAAGGCTGGCTGGGGCTCTGGGCAACCTGATCTAGTGGATGGTATCCCTGCCAGGCAGGGGGCTTGGAACTAGACGATCTTTATGGTCCCTTCCAACTCTGGCAATTCTAGGATTCCTCCAGTTGATGATGATTGTTGTCTCTATCAGAAGTAGATGCCTTGTTGAATTCATCTGAATTTATGGACTGCAGATGGAATTAATATGGTGAAGTTGGCATATTTTATTTCTGACTCACTTGGATCTCTTATAAAAACTATGCTTACTGTGTCAGCTGTACTACTCTTTTTCAATAAGAGATGGCTATAACACAGAAGTGCTGCAACCAAATAAGCAAGTCTCTAGCATTTTCATGCTGGCACTGGCAACAACAGAGAGCATTTTGGGGATGTCAGGTAAGTTCTCATTCAAAACTGAACTACTGTACATGGATTTATAGTCCTGTGTCAGAATGGAATGGGGAAAATGTTTTGCTCTGGGAGAACAGAATTTACTAGTGGATCCAAGTGTTACTTCAGCAAAATATGATAATACTGGATGTGGCAATATCACGGTATTGTTTTATTGGCAATTGCATTCCAAACTGGCAGGGATGTATGAATATAAGCCTCAATTAAGGGACTGTGGTGTTTTAATGCCATCTGTCAACAGTTTGCTCCTTATGCCACAACATGTGTACCTTTGGAGGAAAAAAATAATAGAATGAGCGAAGAGGTAAAGCACACCAAACTGTACTTCTATTTTTAGCAAAGGCTGTCATTTATAGAGTTTAATGCAGTACAAACATTTACACTTGCAAAACCACACACAAGCAGCAAGGTTTCCCAATTCATGTGCTATATTGCAAAGAAAGCAATATACTGCTTGAGATGTTTTTGACCTAAGAATACTGGTGAAACCTAATACAATACATGTATGTTTTAAGTAAGGAAATATATTTAGGAAGGGCAGTGTGTGTGTGTGAATAAGAGCTTAATAATGAATGGATTGATTGTTCTATTTTTAAATCCAAAATACAAATGTCTCTATAGGGGAAGAGGAAGAGTAGGAGAGGTGGGTGCTGCCTTTGATTTCCAACTTAGCTTTTCGCATCATTCTGTTTTCTTAACTTTGACATTGATATTACATATTGTGGCTATTCCTATAATGCTTCAAGCTCCTGACTAGGCAAGTAGGCTGCTGCTACAAATATTTGAAGACACCTTCTATTTCTTCTATTTCCCACTAGATGTAAAAGTTTACTGTTTTTTTACCTTCAGAATTATTTTGAAATGTTTCCTTCAGTAATAATAATATTCTCTAGTTCTCGTGAGTGGCTCTAGAGGAAAGTTGTTTAAGAATATAGCAGTTCTTTGGGAAATGTGTGGGCCTCAGCATAATGCATCTACAGCTCCATGGACATGAACGATGTCACTGATGTTGAAAAGACTGTTCTGATGCTTAAAATTCTTTGAGTGCTGCAGTACCTTGTTCAGCATCTTGCTGACCTGGCATCCTGATATATTACTACAGGTTGTTCTGGTTCACAGAACAAAGAATATCGTAAGGTGAAGAGTAGGGCAAAGTGGATAGTTGTCTCGTATCTTTGAGTGGTTGTTGTATACAACAATGTTATGGGAGGCATAAATCCTTTATGAAAAGGATACTAGCATTGCTAAAGGGCCAGAAGTCTGTAATAACTGAGAAAATGAATTAGCTAAATAAGAAATGACAAAATAATTGGTAGTTGAAGTTCACTCTTGCTTCTGAAAGGTCAGGTTTCATGCTTGCTACTGCCAACCATTCTGGCTTTGTTTTATGATCAAATCTATGCGTGGATATATTTCTTCAGATCTGATTAAAAAAACCTGAAAGTATGAACTCTTCAGGTAGACATTAACTTTCTAGCTCTAATATCACATGATAAAGGTGCAAAAATGCATCTTAAATGAAATCTGTCAAATTGAACCACAATGTTTCAAAAATTGGTCTTGGTATTATGTTTATTTTAAACTGGATTTATGGTTTTGAACTGGGGGATCTTCCAATTAAACTTGACAAGGAAAACCTTTTATGCAGCTGTGGCTTACTTATCAGATAAGAACCTCTTCAGTGAAATATACTAGTTCTGATGTATTGTTGGCATTGTCCCCTCCTGCTCCATGTGCATACCTGCTGAAGGCACTTCTCTGGTTTGGAGATTAAAGCTCAGCTTTGTCTTAGGCTCAGATTATTTACAGTCTGAGGAAGGATCTTTGGTCAGCCCCCATTGTGTTAAATAGTTCAATAGCCTTTTTGGGGGGAAGAGGAGCTTACTGACTGTACACTTGTGACTAAGATCTTGCTTGGCATGTAGGAAGAATGTCAATTTGACATAACTGATGTGTACTACACTTCGAAAACCCCTTTAGTTACATGTCTACTGATCATCCACGGATGATTCTGTCTCTTGTGGTTTCTGTTCTGCATGCTTAAACATTTCAAAAAGTCCTGGAGTTGACTAAAGAGTGATGAAATCAAGTGAAAAAGGGTCAGAATTTTTGGCAAAATGCACTTTGTTTTCATGTCTGGCCCTTCTGGCAATACTGGATTTCCCAGGTTTAGAAGTGTACTGGACTTACTGTCCCTATCACTGCTGATAAATTTTGTTCCTTAGGGTCAACCACTTGTGATCTTTCATAATGATTATGTTCTCCATAGAGTTTTAAGAGCTGATTTAGATATGGCATAGAAATACTGCGAAGTCATTAACCTAAATATTTGCATTCTACTATAAATATTCTACACACACTTCTACTGTGAAGCTGTGAGGCTAATATTGCTTGCCTAACATCCTCTTATTTCCACTGCTAAACTGCCATGAGTGAAAAATCAGATAATGTACAGATTTGAATAAAATGGGGAATGGTGTGACAACGGTGCAGAAAGAGTTGACTTTATTTCCTCCATTTTGCAACTGTACTGCCACAGAGGCTGGTTCAGTGCTACTGCCTAGGATCCAGATGGGACAGGGACCATAGCTGAGTTGCCAGATTGATCTATGCTACTGGGGCAAATCTAAGAACTGCTTGCTATCTTGAAACTTGTATTCTAGCAGTGCTAGAAGAAGCTACGAATCCATTGCAGACAAAATGTCTTGTGTCTAAGCCACACTTAATAAGGGCCTAATGTTGATTTTCACCACAGTTCAGTCTGTCCCAAAGTAACACTTTTGCCACTAAAGCAACTTAAGGCCAAGTGTGTGTTTTGTTGTTTGTTTGGGTGTGGTTTTTTTTTCTGTGAGCTCTAGAGGTTTTTGCCACTTGGTATAGCAAGTGAGATGGTAAAATCTGGGGGAGGGTATTAAGACAGAAAGAAAAAGTTCCAAGTAGCTCTTGACAGGTGGTGCTTGAAAATTAGTATCTCTTCGGTGCCATGAATGCTCCCTGAGGGATTCTTCATTCTCTGACTTTCTCTTTCTTTTTTTCCCTTCACTTGCTCCCTGACACTTCCCTTCATTTGCTGTAACTTAAATGAAAGCCCAGAAAGGGCATATTTGGTTTTAATATGTAAAGAGCTACTCCTGGGCTTGAAGCACCCATTTAACATGCAGGATGAGTGAGAAGAGAAATGGAAGCCGGGGCTGCTGGCTGTCAGTTCCTGCCACAACAGTCACTGCCATTGCTTGGCTGCTATCAGAGATTCATCGGGGGGAAGTTGTTGCTTTGCAGACAAAAATAACAGATGGTCGTTCCTGTTTGCCGTACTCTGGGGGCCTTGCCACAATGCATAAGGTCCAACAGAATTTGCATTACTGGGGGTGTTCACTTGTGTGTGTGTTCATGCATATTTGAACAGATTTTTTTTTGGTTTTGCATTTTATAAACTTGCTAATGAATTTAACGATGAACCTATAGATTTCCTGAGCTGTTTACAGGATGTGTTGGTTTTGAAGTGAGTTTTAATTAAATTTTCTAGTGCTCATCCACAATTTAGCACTGTTCTGTTGCAAAACAAGCTTCTTACCACAGGTGGCAGGGCATGGATGTGACTCAGAAAAAAAGCTCTCCCTGCTGCCAACCCAAATAAACATGGTTCATTTTGGAAAAATACTGATCACATTTTTTTTGTCTTTAGAGAACTAAATACTGTGCAGGCAAAATAAATGTCTGTTTCAGATAACGATAAATAGAGCAGAACAAAGTAATCAGGTTTTGAAATCTTTTATCTTTATATCTTTAAGCTTAAGATTTTTTTCTTTCTTGAACATAAATATTTCCTACAGAGAAGGTCTGTAATTTAAACCTTAACATCAAACTCCTCAAAATGAGGTGCCTCTCAAATGTTGTGTATGGTCAAGAAATGTAACATTTAGCCTTTGTCTTAGTTTTTTTTTAACTGTATGGTTTAATTTTAACAATGTCTCATTTGGTATTCAGACTCTTTATATAACTTGAAGTCTTTGTCAGCTATCATTGAATGTATGTCTGAAGAAATGGCATGGCAAAGAAGCAAAGCTGCTATTGTCTCCCCCCCCCCGCTTTTCTCACTATATTGATAGTTTCCTTTTAGATATTTTCAATTCTCTTCATGCCATAGGAGAGTTGTAATTTTAGGTGAACTTGTTTCTTCCTTAAAAACCCCTTCCTGTTTACCAGGATGGCCTGTTAGAGCACATGGCCAGATCCCCCCCATCCTCGCAATGAAATACTTTCCGTAGGTTGATTTCAGGAGGTGGACAACATCTCCGTAGAGCCATTGTGCTCCTTTGTTCTTTGGGTTCTTCTTTTGTAAATAGGCCTGAAGATTTATCTTTGCTTATATTATATTTGCACTCTATTATTATTACCTTTGTGGTTCAGAAAATTGTTTTTTATTCTGTAATACATGGTTTGCCTTCCAGTAGTTTTGCTCCCGAAGCTTGTATATGCCCACAACTAAGAGTGGCATGATGGAAGCTGGTAATTCTAGCAGTATTTAATTGTGAGTTAACCTGGCTGTTCTGCCTAGTTTATATATTCAGATGAACTGTCTGTCAATGTTGGGACAGGAAGGACTTAGTTCAGAAGACAAATGGAGGGTTTATTTATCATGGCTGAGTATACTTGACTCTAAGCTCTTGGAAACTGTTTCCTTCTCTTGCAGGGATATGAAGCATTTTTCAGTGCCCTCTGCTTTTGTTCTCTTACCGTTGTGGTACTACAGACTATTTTTGTGATATAAACAGTGATTATTTGTGTCCAGTGGGACATGGGGTACTTGTGAATTGTTCCATACTACTGATGAAGTTCATAATACTTAGCAATAGTACTCAGTTACACTCAGTTACAGTTTGGCTTCACCCTTTCCTTAGGTCTCTCTGTATATGACTTATTTCTGAAAGAAAACAAAACCAACAAAAAAGTGACTTGGACTCCCTTGAGTGGAAAACTTGATGTTTATAACTTAAATTCAATGAGCTAAGAATCCTTTTCCTTTGGTTAGAATATTTTCATGGAAATGTGTTTNGGATTCTTAGCTCATTGAATTTTTTTTCCTTTGGTTAGAATATTTTCATGGAAATGTGTTTTCCCACATGATGATGTGCCATGTGATAGGACTGCTGAAATAGATGAAGCAGGCATTATTTCACTAGTACAGACAGGCTGTAGTTCTGAGATTTGCATACTACTAAACCTCTGGTAGGTGAATTATAGCTAGGAATGCTTCATACTTTTAAGGCAAGAGAAGGGTAAGAAAATAGGGTCTTCAGCCACTGAACAGGCATTTCCTGGACTTACTAGTAGAAAGAGAATCAGCCAGACACTGCTGGAGAACTAGATGCATGGATACGATGTAAATAGAAAATAAAAACAGTTGAAGACTAGTCTCTCTAGTTTTCACTGGCAACTGCAGAAAGCATGCAACACATTCATATGACACTTTATTGCTGTTTGCAGTTTTAACTTGCTGTTTTCCTTTGGCCATGGAAACAAGAGGCATCCACAGTGTGTGGCTGCACTAAATTTACGCTCTGCTACAAGTGCTTATTTTCTCACAATACCAAAGTGTAACTATAGCCTTAAAACTTTTTTTAATCTGTCAGTGTTATTCTGCTTATTTTCTGAATATGTCATTAAACACTAGTTAAAACATGAGGAGAGACCTTGATTTACTTTCTCTGTTGGGTCTCAAGAAAGTTCCTTATAAAGATCAGCTTGTCCACCTCAGCTTTAGTGAAAACTTCTAGTACAGGAAGTGTGCCATGAGATCTGTCACAGTGTGTTACTCTGTCTTTGGGGACAGTCTTTATAGGTAGGTTTAAGGGGGGGGAAAAAAACCCAAACAAACCTGTATCTGTGAATGTGCAGTTCATGTGGAGTGTGTTCATATTCAGAAACTGCAGAGTGTACCTTATTGTAGGAGCAAGGGTGAGTAAACCACAGACCACAGAATGTTAGGAGTTGGAAGGGACCTCAAAAGATCATCTAGGCCAACCCCTCTCCCAGAGCAGGAAAGCCTACAGCACCTGGTGTTCCCAGACAGTCTCCCATCGAAGTACTGGTCAGGCCCGACCCTTAGCTTAATCGATCTGCTCAGGTTTGCCTGTAGCTGACAACACATCTACCTAGTCAGTCTTTTAAGAATGTTTGAAGTGCCATGATGTGTTGGATGAATAAGACTGCACTGTACCAAGGTCATTCTGCCAGGTTTGTTACTGAGAAAATACCACCAGCTCATGGGGAAAACAAACACTGCTTCTTCTCCCTCACCTCCAGCCTGCATGAGACCCTTAGACAGTAGAAGCTGTTGTCTGGAAGCTGGAGTCACAAAAGAGTTGGGCACAAGGTCTTGGTAGTGTGAAATGGTAGTCAAACAGGTATAAGGGACAATGAAAATAAACAGTAACTGCAATCAGCTATCAAACACTATAGAAGCAAACCTATTTATCTGTTTGCCTCCTTTTTGTGCCAAGTGGTCAAAATTGCTTTAAACTAGAGGTATGCTGCCTATTATGATACCACAAGGCTTTGCAGAAGCTATTAGAAAATCTATGATGAGACAAATTATAAAATCTCTACAAAATGCTGGAGATCACTCCAACAAGCTCTGTGCAGTAAATGAAGACTGTAGCAAAAACCCATCAAGTTCTTGTCAAACTGTCTTGAGAAAATGGTTTTATCAAATCATTTTATGTTCACCATTGAACCTTGTAATAAAAACTCCAGACTGGGGCTTGTCATCTGGTTTACTTCTTGACTGCAGGATAAAAATTCCTCCATGTCCTTGGGAGAATTGTTTAGTGTAACCCTCTGTTTTTTAGTGGTGAAAATGACTAAGTTTTCCTTTTGTCCCCATTTTGTCTCATGAAGATTTCACCTTCTTGAGTAGTCACTGTTTCCATGGTTCAATTGATTTTTCATTCCACCTGCATCTTGTATGAAATTATGTACTTAAGACTATATTCTGAAACATTCCTCTCAATTTATGATATTTATAGCACTAATGCATGGTGGTGAATGGATCTGGAAGGGATAGAGTTAAAGGCTTTAACTTCATTCTCTAGACTACCAGATGCTTTTCAATGTGCTAACAAGGATGGGTGGATTAGCAGGTGCTTCATGCAGGAAGGCTAATGAGGTTCATTGGCAATTGGGGATATGAAACAGCAGGGGAGGAGTAGGAGAGATTGGGGTCTGGAAGAAAGTGATGGTGGGGTTTCTGGCTGAATAAGACTGCTCAATCTATGCTGCAGCTGCCTCTTCATTTTTGTTCTGACTGATAGAAACTCCTAAATATATATATCATTTGTATGCTGTTGATGATGAATACTGTGAAGCTCTTTCTCCTTGCTTATGAACCCTGGTGCCTGTGGATTGTTTTGCTGTCCCTAGACTGCAGGTCTTACTGTCTTATTGCACTTCGTTATGACTAGATTGCTTCTGCTTGTTCTGTGCACATTTAGTAGCTGAGAGTGTCCAGAGATTGTGCCATAAACTGTCAACAGCTCACCTTAATGGGGCAGGCCACAAATGGTGCAAGATTTCCTTCCAGAGTTCCTTTGCTCCAGCTGGGCTGTCAGAGTAGGTTAACCAGGTTAATTTGGTCAGTGTAACTAAGTTGATTGTGATGGTACCAAAGTTGGTGTAAAGCACTTAACAGAATAGCTCTGCCAAACTGCTAACTGTTCAGGATCTGCCCATCCTTTCTTTCAAGAAAAGAAACCTTTAGAAGCTCTTGTATACAGAGTTTGTGTGTTGGTTGGGTTTCTCTGAATCAAATGAAATTGCTTTCACTCTTTCTTGATTATGTAAAAGCAGTTCTTGCAGAGTATTGTGCAGATGCAGGAGCCTTACTGAAGAATTTAGAAAAGTAGTGATAGGATCATAAGATGTGCTGCTCCATCAAGCTGAAATTCAAACAAATATGACATAATGAAAGATGCACTGTCTGCATGGTTTCCAGAGGATGTCTAGTGTAGTTGTTTGTTTAGATTATAAGAGTGTCTTAAATTCTCTGAATCCTCTGAAGGGTAAGAGAACGTTAGTTTTCAAATAGATAATGGTAATAAAGGTGCGGTTTCTCTAAGTCAGCCTTACATACTGTTCTTTTAATTAGCCTGAGTCTGACATATTAAAGCTGAGGCCTCTCGGGAATTAAACCTTGCAAGGGAGGTCAAGGACAACAGGAAGGGCTGCTTCAAACACATTGCAGGACAAACTAGCACTAGAGGCAATGTAGGTCCACTGCTGAATGAGCTGGGTCCCTTGGTGACAAATGATACAAAAAAGGTGGAGTTACTGAATGTCTTCTTTGTCTCTGTATACACTGTTAGAGACTGCCTTCAGGAGCCTAAGACCCCTGAGCCCCCAGATGATGTTAGGATACTGGAGGAGTTTTCCTTGGTTGAAGAGGACTGGGTTAGGGAGCACTCAAGTCATACAGACATCCATGGGTCCTGATGGGATGCACCCGTGGGTGCTGAGGGAGGTGGCAGAAGTCACTGCCAGGCCACTCTCTATTATCTTTGGGAAGTTCTTGGGGACAGGAGAGGTGCCTGGGCATTGGAGGAATGCAAACATCACTCCAGCCTTCAAAAAGGAAGTGTTTGCAAAACACTAGCAGTATAAACAGCTAATGTGTGTATGCATGTTCCCTTATTTTTTGTGTATATGCATTTATATTTACTCTATGGCTAGAAATCTGCCTAGTGGTTCTGCATTTCTCTGTTCAAGGCATATGCAAATTGAGCAAATCTCTACTGGCAGTAGTCCAATTAATAAATCTGTAGTATCCATAACCTTTTTTTCCATTTTGGGGTACATCAAATGGCTTGGGGTTTTTTTTGATTCTGATAGATATTTAAGCAGTCTTCTAGGAAAAATAATATACCCATCAAATTCAGTTCCTCAGGCTCAGATCTACAAATAAAAAGCCTTATATTGTTCCCTGGTTACTAATGAGATCCATACTGTCTTTAGTTTAGTCTGAAGATTTGTCTGGTGTGTGGTTTTTCTGGGACATTCTGGTCTGGTGATGGAGTTGGGGTGGGCAGAGTTAGCTAGGCTCAGATTGATTTAATACAGTAGCTGCTTCTGAGCTAGAACTATTTCACGTTGTTCAAACTCCTGAGATCACCCAAAAGATGGGAGTTACCAACATAAGGGGAATGAAGATGATGCATGTGACCCAGCTGGTTGATGTGACTTGCACCTCTGTATTGTGTGGCAAGAAATGCTTGAATATAGAAACTATGTTGACAGACAAGGTTGATGAAACTAATGAAAAGTGGCAGTTCCACATTTCCAGTGCCAAGTGCATTACTGAATAATTCAGTCCCTTGTACTGTACACTTCACTTGAATACTCCTGGTTAGGATTTTATTAGTTGGCTCAGTAATTCTATGTACTCCTCACAGTTTGGCCATAATAATGCAATAAGGTGTACTTGGGAACAGGAAAGAAATTTCTAGGAGAAAAAAGCTACCCTGTGCTCTCTACCCCTGGCTCCATCTATTGTAGATTCTATGACAGATACTAGGATCTATTCTAGTTTACAGATGAGAAGGGAAAAAGCAAGAATGCTTTGTTTCAAATCAGCACCTCACAGCAGTACTTCTTAAAGCACATTACTCAGAACATGAATTCTTGAAAGCAGAAGTTTTTTCAGACTGTGAATAACCCTCTGTCCCCAGGAGCTCTGTCTTAGATTTCTGTATTGCTGTGAGCTCAAATTTCCCCTCAACAAACTCTTCCTGTAGTCTTCAGTTTTTACAGTTTATTTGGGCAAACTAACACGGGAACACTGGTGTCTGAATGCAGGAAAAAATGACATTTATATCAATTCTTTTGAAGCAGAGTTGATAGTTCATATTCATTGAGCTCCAGCTTTGGGAAAAGCACAATAGCTCCCACAACAGAAACCTTTCTCATGCAGGAACTCCTAAGACCTATCAAGTCCTTCCAAATGTTGAGTATCTACTAGAAGTACACTTTTTTCTTTTTGAGGCAAGTTAGTGAGATCCTTTTATCTCAAGGAAGAATGCAAAATTTGTGCTCAAGGTCATGGCTTGAGTTCTTTATTTGCTTCTGCCACAGAATCCTTAACACGCAGCATATCGTGGGACCCTTTCAGTGCTGTTTTGTACTTCACAGAGGGCTTCTGTCAGGAGAGTGTTCACTTGACTGTATTAAAAATACAGCCTCCTTTAGATTATGTTGGTGTATTCCTGTTTTGCAAAGGAATATCAAATGTTAGTTGCATGTGGTGGGAGGAGGGGACTGGCCACAAGCTGCTTCCCTGATTGTACTGAGACGTCTTACAGTATTTCTGTAGATTTACCCCAAATTATTCAAGTTATTGTCATGGCTTGATGCTTTAGCACTTGGTAACATGGGAGCATTGATCTTTCCTACCTGTTGTGAAGCTGACTAATGTTTTCAAAGCACTTTGAGAGCTACAGAAGAGTAGATACTATGTTTACTTGCAGGTTTTTTCAACTAAAAATAATACCCATAGTCTCTCTTCCAGAAGTAATTTTGTGTGTGAAATACTTCCCGTTTTTCAATGCTTTAATTTTCCTCAGTAGAAGAGGGATGAGAGCCTAGGCTGTATATAGTTGCTGTTTCCCTAGAATAGAAAGGGGAGCATGGGTGAAATATAATTTACAATGAAGATACTGTTGATCTTGAAGTGATAAACTTGGTAAGCTATAAAGGAGGTGTGTGTGTTTGTTTTTCCTTATTAAGCTACACTGGAAAACATACACATACTTCTATAACAAGATATTGAATTCTTGCAGACTACTTGCAGAACAGAAGTAGTAGTAGTAGGCAACAATAGCCTCTAGGCTTGTATAGCCTGGTGGGTAACTCAACATAAGCCCTACTGCTATGCTGTTCTAACTGGGTAAGTAAGGCTACTAGGTTTAGTTTGTCAATAGTGATAGGCTGTTATATGCAAGATATAGGCTTGTGTTTTGCTAATTGCAACTTTTTCTATATAAGTATATATTTTTTCAGTTACTCTGGATTAAAAACATTAGTGCCCAGATCTTCTCCAGCATTTTTTCCTATTCCTGCCTTTCGTCCAACTTTGAGGGTGGCCTCTGACTTTGTTCAGTTAGCAAGTGAGGAGGCTAAACTGACTTACCCAGGGGTTACATTCAGCCATCTGTTCATCAAGGGGGTCCCTGGCTTACTGAGTTGTTCAATTATGCAGGTTTGGGGTTTTTAAAGTTTTGTGGGGTGTCTTTTGCTTTCAGATAAATCTCTTGCTCATAAGGGGGAGGTATTTACACCAGACTTTCTCATGTCTTTCCATATTGTTACAGAACTCGGAGGGAAGTGTATGATAATGAATTAAAGACAGTTGAGGCAGCACATGTGTATGAACTTGAGATAAAGAAGCACAGGGAAAAATGAACAGGATTTGCCCATAGGTAGATAGAAAATGACTGGGGAGGAGAGTTGTATTGCTCAGCTGTACTCCTTAGTCAAGATCAGATCAGTGCCCCTTATGTGGGAAAGCACTTCAAGTCTCATTATATTCAATAGCTGCTGGCTTCAGAGTAGAGCAGAGGCAACCTGCTAGCTTTGGGCGATCTAAGGTATTAGGAGCAATTGAGGCACAGAAGCACAGAGCAACATCTGACCTGCAGACAGCAACCTTGGTTTTGGTACTAAATTGGAACACAGCTTAGATGCAAACTCATGTGTTTCCCCACTGTAGGGCAGTTGGTAGTTTGAACTAATCCTCAAGCATATGCTTAAGTACTTATTTACCTGAGGGCCAAGCAATACAATATACAGTAAAGAAGAAAGAACAACACTCTAGAGCAGTTGACATAATGTGGTGACCCATGTCTGTTCAAATAACGGTGGTTTTTACAGTGTCAAAAACGTCAGGCGTCTAGGGTCAACTACTCCATGGTTACTGAACTGGGAGCTTTATCTTGTACAGCAGGGATTCTCTGGTCTCTGTAATGGATTAGTGACTTGGAGTGAGTTCCAAGTGTGCTGCAATGGCAAAATGTCCAATGTGAACCTTGGACATGTGAATGGAGGAGAACAGCAATTAGGGATGACATTGTCTTTGAGCACAGTTTGGTACAAAATTCCAGGCCCATACTGGGATGCTTTGCGTTTAATCCAGGGTTTCAACAGGACTCTGAGGTGGGAAGGAAAGGTATAGAAAAGAACCATAATGTACCTGAAGTCTGGTCTTCAGTTATGGATTTAAGGAGTGCTATATATTCGGCTAAGCAAGAGGTTTAAGTAGTACCTTGGTAGCAATGTTGTGATACCTTCACTTGGAGGAGTTTCTAGAATAATAAATGCCTTTTTCCCCTAACAGGAAAAACACAAGCACAGATGTCTGAAAGCTGAACCCAGGAAAATTAAAATTAAATATGAAACAAATTTTTGCTAGGTGAAGTTGATTAACTGTTGGATCAAAGTGTCAAAACAATTGTGGAGGCTGTTTTCCTTAATTCCCTTAGGTTAGGACTAGAAACTATAATTTGATCAAACAAGTTTCTGGCTTAAACATAGGTAATTGGTTAAAATTGTAAGTGCTATCTCAAGCAAAAAATTATATTACTCTGTAATGGCCTTCTTTGGTTTTAATATGTCTGATCAGTTGGTGAAAAAACAACATTTTTCTCTGTCACTGAAAAATTACATTTCATTAGTTTGATCTGGAGAGTAAAAATCTTTCATTTTTATTTAGCTTTTTTGTTAAACAAAACCTGAATACTTTCATGTGAAGTCCTTCCTATTTCATAAAAAAGGTTATGTTAAGAGAAAGTGTCTTGTATGTGCATACGTACTATTTATTTTGAAAATGCATTTCAAGAAGCTATGTTGTAGTAGTGGATTGTTGCATATCTGATAGCTCAAAATCAGGAAAAGAGAAGCTGAAGCTCCTTAGAGAAAGGTGTATGGTGTTTGTTTACCACCTACTGCTGTTCTTTTTGAAACACATCTGTGAGTAGAATATTCTCAAGGGATATTTATAAAATAAGCCAGAAGCTTGTCAGCCACTCAGCTTTTTCTCTGTGTTCTGGTGAATAACTTACATTTCCTCTGAGTTTTCCATTCCCTCTTGTAAGATAAAAATCCGAAATTCACAGCAATGCAGACAATTATCTGGCAGCTGGGAACCTGGCAGCCCAAGTATCCTTTTGTGAAGAGAATTGACCCTGGAAAAAATCTTCACATGCTGGGTAATTCTGTTTGTGCTGTCTTGCTGGAGTACTGGGAGCTTCTTAAATGCTTTCATCAGGCAACTTCTACACAACCTTTGCTCTTTATTAGAGACTCCTTTCTTAAGTCCTCAGCTTTGTGTGGTATATTGCAAAATATTTGACCATGTTGGCCTTAGAGGGTTTATTGACTCTGACTTTATGGAAGCATGCAATAAGTAAACAACTTCTGTTTACATATGATTATTTTTTTGCCAGTGTTTCTTCTTGGGACATTTTTTTCACTGCTACTCCAAGAATAATTGATATTTTTTGTCAGAAGTGAGACAACTCTTTACAAAGAAATTAAAAAAACACTTAAAATTATAAAATCAATGATCTTATAGTCAATTTTCATGGCATCTTGTGTCTGATAGATAAAACAATATGTAGCAGCACATTTAAGCTTCAAAATCCATCTGACTATCCTCTTTTGACTCTAGATTTAGTTACACATAGACTTTATAATGGATTTAATTAGAATTTTGCTTTGTTAGTAAACTAAGTATAAATTAATTTAAAAGTTCTCTTGTAACCTTGGCTCTGAACTTCTGAATGACTCAGTTTCAAACGTAGTTTGGCTGCCTTACTGTAACCAGTGTTACTAAAAAGTAACATCAGAGGAACCATTTCCTTTATGCTAAACAAAACAGAAGTAGGTCCAATTACTTACATTTGGTGTTTTCTGTAGTCAAATGATACATTTCCTCCTTTTTCCAGTGCCATATGGGTGGGTGAAGGCCTGCGGTGGGCCCCACGAGGAGGCTGGTCAGGGCAAACCTGTGGGTGCCCCTGAGGCCCTGGTAGTTGTTGGCCTCAGGGCTGGGTAAAATCCTATTCTTAAAATGGAGGCATGGTGATACAGGTGGGCTGTGCTGCTCTTGTAGAGGCAAAAGGAGAGGAGAAGCTTATCTCCCCATGAGCCAGCTGAGTGGAGGGGACAAGTGGGTACATTGGGCCTCTTTGGAACTGCTTCATGCTGTGCTAGAGGACCTAGCGTGCTAGGCCTCATCTATGCCCTGCTGAAATGGGCTGGATCAGCTCCTGGCCTTCTCTTGACTTTTGTGGTGTAAACAGTGCTCAGTTGATGGGAAGATCAAGAAGACAACGAGAAAATGCACTCCTTAGCTATGTAAGTTTGATCATACTTTTATGCTGTGTTTTAACAATGAGTGTTAAAAGATGCAGGCCGAAGTCAGTCATTTAGATTGGAAAATACCTTCAAGATCATCAGGTCCAATTGTAAACCAGGAACTTCTTCCTACATGTGTAATGAAAAGGTGTCACTGTTTTGTTTGCTTGACTTTGTTAGCACGAATGGTTTGTGAAGTGTACACAACCAGTGAGATTTCAGCTATTGCAGATGTAAAACTGGGCTTTGCAGTCAGAAAATCAAGGCAAATAGGAGTCTTGTGGTGTTGACAGTGCAATGTTTTTAACTGACTTCCGAGCATTTCTGTGAGGGATTTTCTTCAGTGATGTGACATACATCACGCAACTGTTTCGTAAAGCTTTATCCTGCTGCACTTGCCCATGTGAATTTGTATGTCATTGAATGCTACAAGTGTCAACTTGGTACCTATTGGACAATCAACAATACCAGCCACTTACCAATGTTGTACCTCATGAAGAAGCTAATATCTGCTTTGCTGTCATAGTTTTTCACTACATATATTTTGTGATAATGTATTAGCAGTGACAACTCACGTGAAATATTTGAAATGTCTATCTCTGCAGATGTTCTGGCCCAAAACCACAGTAATGTGTCTTTCCAGTCACAAAAAAAATGAGTATTAAGCATTCAGCATACTTCAGGACAGAATGAGATATGACTGAAGGGTCATGAAAAACAGACTATTGGAGGCTTTGCAATAATTGTTAGGTGTAGTAACAAAAAGTAGCCTTAGGCTTTGCTGCATCTCAGTTCTCTCTCATTTAGTCACCTAGGAAGTTTGATTTTGTGCAGCTGAACTTCAGAGCTGTATTTAAGGTGCATACCTAAACTGTAGTGAACATGGCCTTAAGTTTTTAGCGTGTCTACTAATATTTACTGAGGGGAAGTATATAATTTTGCCAATGTTTATTTGGAAAACAGCAGTGCCTCAATGCCAAGTTGCTGGGTTATCCAGGTTCTGATGCAACTTTTCAGGTATGAACCACATCAACATACTGTAGATAGGCCTTTATAAGGTGATGTCCCACTTTGAGTTAGTAAAATCACTGAACAGAAATAGTTCTGCTCTTTTCAGCTGAGTCTCTTCTAAATAAATTTTCTTTCTGAGCTTAACAGTGTGTTTTTTGCAGACTGTCTGCTTGTAGTAGTGGTAAGGCTTGATGTTTCTAATTAGTACCAAGGATTGGTATGCAGACCAAGGTCACCAATAAGTCTTGTGTACCATATTGGAGAGTGCAGAATAAAAGGCCACACCTGCAGGGAGGAGTGGACAGGACAGGTGACCCTAAACTGACCAACTAGTTATTTGATTCCATATATGTACTGTTCAGTATAAAGCTTGAGGGATCATGAGGGCCAAGCTTTCTTTCTCTTCCTTTTCAATGGCTGGTGTCTGAGGAGAGACTGTTCTGCCTTCAATCTCAATCCATGTATTCCTGAATCTGGTTTCCATCTTAGGTCATTCTGGGATTTACACCACAGTATCAATAGTGATATTGATATAATTGCTGTTGGGTGGGTGAAGGTTTGGTTCAGTATTGGTTTTGAATATATTTGTTTCAATTTTCATTATTTTTTGTTTTTCCTTTTCAGTGCACAAGTCTTTCTTATTCCCTTTCTCTTCTTCTTGGGGAGGGGGAGAGGTTAATAGTGACTGTCTGCCACTCACTTAAGTGGTCGGCTCAGCCCTAGCCCTTGACAGGTAGATGACTGCACAGTACAGTTTTTTCCCCTTTGGAGTGTGGGAAACATTGTTTGTGGGACCTTCAAAGGATTTGGATGAAGTGTACTTGTAGTCCAGACTTGGAACAATGAGTCTCTGATTTATGGTCTGTGTATGTACTTGCTTGCAGGTCCTACTTTTGTATGCAAAAAAGCCCCAGAGTAGTTACATAGGCATGGACAGATGGTGATTCATGTGAAAACTCAAGACCACAGACAGAACATCACAGGAGAAAATTTTGCAGCTTACATTGCTAAATTAAATGTTAACTTAGTACTAGGAGCTTTCTCTTGTAACATTGAAAGAAAGACTTGGCTTTCTGTGTAGGCAAAAAAGCCTATGGTGTTTTCTCTGTTTGGAGATGTTACCTGAACTGGTGAAGCAAATCACAGTTGCGTTCTCCTTGTCATGCTTTAAACTAAAAAGGTACTATGCAGTCTGAAAATGTTGTCATGACTCACTTTCCATGGGTCAACCAACACCACAGTATGGAATAGTAGCATGTTGTGTTGCTTTAGTTTAAGAATACTTCACATGTCAAATCTATAAAGTTGAAGCTGATGGTTAGTAATTTGTTTCCCTCTGGTGTGAAATATTCGTAAAAAGACAATACTATCCAATACTATGTGGTTTTGACACATGGTGCAGGAACTTCCATTTTACTGTATGGGGTAAACTACATAAAAGCAGTAAAAAATTACAAGAAGGCAAGCTCTTTCAGGAGTTAATTTTCCTGAAGACTTGTGTACTTCTTTTTTCTGTACTTTTACTGTAGTATATCAGAACTGTTGGCAGTTAAATATTGTGATCTTCATCTGGCAGGGGGGTTGGACTAGATCTTTCGAGGAACCTTCCAACTGCTGACATAGTGTGATTCTGTGTGATTCATAAAGCCTATGACTGATCTTTCTTTTCCTCTAATTCATATATCCACGTAAAACACAGTGGTACTGGAAAAAGCTACTCTACAACTGCTGTCCTTACCAAAAAACTGTCTGTCTTGTGCAACTTAGGTGCAACTATATTGCTACTTGGGCAATAGTGTAAAAGCGTCTGTATTTAAGGATGGAATTAGCCTGGAATACCTAGGAAATGGTTCTGGGAGAATCCATAGTAGGTAAAGCTCCCAATACTTAGTCTTGCAGTTCCAAAACAAGTGCAGTGGCAGTCTGGATCTGAAGGTCTTGAGAGAAAGGAAAAATGGGTCTACCTGCTCTGAGTTGATGCCTTCTACCTTCCTAAGGGTCACTACTAAGAGCACCATATTCACACTCTCTCACCCCCAATCCTAGAAGGACCTCAATAGCACATTCCTGTCACACTGTTCCTACTGTATCTAATTTGTAGTTTACTTCCATTCTATCTTTGTATACATGACCATTCCAGGTACGTGTACGTAACTTTAATTTTTCTTCCTGATGAAATATTTTAATCCCAATACCTGGTGATAAAAGGTGACTTGTAGCTGTTGTTGGAGACATGGGAGGAGATAAATGTTCTGCTTTTCAAACAAAATGTTGTACCTAGTAAATGTTCCTATGTTTCCTTTGATCAGAGAGGGAATGCTTTGTGTATTTGAGTAGGCAGAATTTAATCTTGCCAATGGGCCCTGTATCTTTAACAACACTCCTGGCTACAGCACAGTCAGTCCACCAGGTTTAAGGTTATTGGATTGTCTTGTTGGCAAGCAGAGAATAGTATTTGAGCCCAGTATACAAAATGGCTTTGTAAATCAGACCAGATTTCTTGGTTAGAATGGTTGCTTCTGTACACAATGGCAATCCCCAGGGTTGCCTAGAGCAGGACCTCTTCCATATGTTCTTGCTGGCTGTAAAAGCCAGGATTGCAGTGAGGGGGCTGTACTTAGGACTGGAGACCCAGATGGAGGGCTGAGAGGCAGAAGCTGTTGCAGTCAATGTCAGTTTAGAGGGAAAGGACTTGGATCGATGGTTTTCCTGTTTTAAGACCACTCCAGCTGGTCACTTGTTGTAAGCACAAGCTCTAGGACTCTTGGGAGTACAGAAACTTGAGTGTTTTGGCATAACAGCGATGATGGGATGGAAGAGAGTGGGCAGTGTACTCCTACTAGATGAAGAACCTTTACACACAGGTTGTAGCATCACAGAGCTATTTTGATTGTTTGATTTAAGGAACTGTGAAACAGTCTTTAATTTGCTTCTAGTCAAAGTAGTACTTCTGAGTGCAGCAAAGATGGGAGCTGGTTCCAGGAGGTGGAACTAGGAACCTGAGGTCCTTCTCTGCATCACAGGTTCTGAGATTAAGACATAGTTCTGAACTTCTGAATAGGGGAAACTTCTGAGCAACTTGGTACATAGAGAAGCTTTACCCTTTTTCCTGACTTGGCAGTGTTCCTCAGTGGTCTACATATAACATACAGGTCAGACTGAGAGAATTAAACAAAAAAAGCAAACCACCCCTCAACACATCACTGTTTGTTTTAAAATATTGCTGCATAATGTAGGATTACTTCATTAAATACCTTAAAACTTAATGTGGCATAAGAATCCAAAATTGTATGACTTGTTCTACAGTTGGACAGGCTGAGTCGCAGTGCATATGTTTCAAAAGTCTGTTACTTAGAGGCTTACCTCTCATTTTTAAACAAACTTAATTCCTTTTGACTTGTACCTGGATGAACTTCAACTTTGAAAGAAACTAGCATGAAAATTGTTGCTTTATTGTTCTGTTTTATAGTAGTTCAGCAGTTCATGCTTCCTAAAGTAATCTGAATTTTTTAAATTGCTTCAAAGTCATGTTTGTAGTGGCCTTTCCTCATTGAATCCTTCAGGAAGGAATCCTTGATTTCTTACTCCCATGCTCTAATCACCTTGCAGTGTATATTGAGCTAGGCATGTTTAATGTTATTAGAATTTGAGTAATATTTTAAGTGGTTATAGACGTCTTGTTTAGCCCTTCATATAGGGGTTTTTTTATGCTTCATATATAGAAAAGAATTTCCATGTATGCTAGTGCCATTGGCTAAGGGCTGAAAGAATTGCTGTAATAAGAGTTCTATAACTAAAACATTGAAATGTAGTTTTGGTGATTTTTTTTTTTTAAATTTTTTTGAACAGCTTTTTCAACATTGCTTTTATTTCCCACTGATCCTTGGAAGCATACAGTAAAACTGTGATATTCAAATAGGGGCTGGGAATTGGCTTCTGAGAGCAGAGGCTCCATTAAATAAACTGCTTCATAAGTGCCAGTAGTGTGGTGTGACAGGGAAGATCTAAATTAAAGACTTTCCAACTATTTCATCCACCACTGCATGTGAAATACAGGAAGCTTAGTCATTCCATAATTCTCAGGTTTCTTTCTGCTGTCCTTGGCATTGTGATTAGGCTTTGGGGAAGGTTTATGATCTGCAACACTTAAAAATAAATGGTCCTTCTTGCAGAAACAGATATAAAACAGGTCTTGGATTACCTTTCTGCTTTGCAGGTGTTTCTTGACTGAATGCATAAGGTATACATAAGCAACCCTGTGTGATCCTTTGCAAATGCACAGTGGTGGGTTTATCTTAGCTGAATGCAGGGTGCTCACCAAACAGCTTTTGCTGCCCCTCTCTTCAACTGGACAGGAGGAGAAAAAAGTAGAATGAAAGGCTTGTAGGTCAAGATAAGGACAGGGAGATTGCACACAAATCACTGTCACAGGAAAACCAGACTCAGCTCTGGGAAACAAAAGGGAGGACTCCTCACACTTTTTCCTTACTCCAGTGTGGGATCCCTCCCATAGGAGACAGTCCTCCATGAACTTCTCTAGGTCTTTCCCAAGGGCTACAATTCTGCTTCAGTGTAGGTCTGTTCCACGAGAGGCAACCTGTCAGAAACAAACTGCTCCAGCGTAGGTCCCCCATGGTGTCAAAAGTGTTGCCAGCAAACCTGCGCTGGTGTGGGCTCTTCTCTCCATGGCTCCACAGCTCCTGCCAGGAGCTTGCTCCAGTGTGGGCTTCCAATAGGGTTGCAGCTTTCTTAAGGCATCCGCTTGCTCTGGCATGGGGTTCTCTATCGATCATCAAGGGATGTCTGTTCCACCATTAACCTCCATGGGCTGCATGGGGACAGCCTGCCTCACCATTGTCTTCACCAAGAGCTGCAGAGGAATCTTTGCTCCAATGCCTGAAGCACCTCCTGCTCCTCGTTCACTGATTTTGATGCACACAGAGGTGTTTCTCATGTACTCTCCTCTCTTGGCTGTTCTTGTATAGCAGGCTTTTTCTCCCTTCTCAAATACATTACTCTAGAGGTGCTTACTACTACTGTTGCTGATGGGCTTAGCCTTGGCCAGTGGCAAGTCTATCTTGGAGCCAGCTGGCATTGGCCTGTTGGACATGGGAGAAGCAGACCCTCACAGGAACCACCCCTGTAGCTCCACTGTAACCACAACCTTGCAATGCAAAACCAATACATGCATCCATAAAACAGACTCTTAGATACCAAACTGGGAAACCTCATAGTGACTTTTTAATGGATGAAATCTGCCATTACTTAAGTCTTCAAAGATGTAGGTTTGGAAAAAGGAATCTAGTCCTACTCTGTAAAAGCAAGTGTAAGTCTGAGAATAGGAATTTGGTTTATGTGTTTTGCTGGGGATTTTTTTGGTGGACAAAACGTTGACTTTTGGACCTGAAATATCAGCAAGCCACTGTCAGTCTGTTGTGTGTGCCTGTTAATCCCAAACTGTGAGAAGAATCTCACAGTAAAATACAATAAGATGTGATGGGAGAGACTAAATCACTGCATTCTCCTGCTCAGTCTTTGTAGTTGAATGCAATTAAATACCTTAGGTTATTGTTACCTCAATTTCTTGTTTGTTTGACTGAGTGTATTAAAGGTGTATATCACTCAGGATTATTCTATGGGATGATCTGGGGCTAACACTTTTTTTGTTGAGGTGCCAGGTTAATAAATAAAAATTGTATGTAAACTTATGAATTAGTATTGGCATGGCTTAAGTCTTTGTGTTATTGGCAAGTTAAACACATACGTAAAATCTCAGTAAAATTATGTACTAAGACAACTAAACAGAAGAAGGAAAACCAAAACCCAATAAAAACCCCACACACAAACCAGAAATTCCTGCTTAACATAATGGGAAGTTAGTTATTTGATCAACAATAGCTTTAAACATGTCTGATAAACGTTTTATTTATATTCAGTGCTTCAAGGCTGTTAGATAAGTTTTCACCCAGTGGCAAGGATGACAGCAAAACACATCTCTTACTGTAAGAAGTAGTACCACAGCACTGAAAAGATAGCAGCATCCTGGTGATTAAATTGTTTGTCTAACCCCTGCTTCACAGCACTCTCTTTCTCTAACGTGTTGCACAATGCCATTACTCAGCCAGAGGCTAAGAGAGGGAATGTAGTTACATTGCATAGCTGTAAGAGAAGCAAGAGGCTGGAACGTTCCACCTCAGAAACAGCACCTGTATTATAAAGACAAGATCCTACATCTTCTGGCCCCGGTGTCCTTGTTATTTGCATCAAGACACCAGCATGAATCAGTTCACTGCGGCAGCAGTCCAGCTGATGTGACTTGCATGATTATTAGGTACCTGATTGCAGTCTCCGGATAGATGTGGCTAGCATATCAATTTGTGGTAGTGCTGCTGTTGTTGCTGTGTGATAGTAATCTGTGATGAGGACAGAAACCCACTCAGTCCAGCAGAAAAGTTTTTAGGGACACAGGAAAACTACATTGTGAAATTCTGATGATTACTGTGATTTGGTGCTCTTTGTCATGTTGCCAGCTTGTCTAGAAGATGCTTTGACAAACATGTCACAGAATGTCAGGGGTTGGAAGTGACCTCAAAAGATCATCAAGTCCAACCCCCCTACCAGAGCAGGATTCTTCCCTGACTGGGAATTGAACCCCAGTCCTGGCAGTGACAGCACCAAATCCTAACCACTAGACCACCGCTTCTTAAATATGTAGGCTGTGTAGAAGCAAGAAGGTATAGAGCTTCAGTTCTGAAATAGGAAATGTTTTCTTCTGACAGAGAATTTATTTGGAATTTGAGACAAATCTGTGTGGTTTCAGCTAGTCCAAGTGATAGATTCCAACAGGTTATATTATGATTTTTTTCAAAACTTTAAAAATTGTGTTATTTAACTGCAATTAATAAAATTTTGGGACAATGATTGACTTTTTACATCCTGTGAGAAGTGGTTCAAACAGAGGGTCTTGACTTCCTGTTTACTGATCCCAAATCTCCTTGATCTTTGTCTTCAGTGGAGCAATTCTTGACCTTTACTGATTCCAAATTGTACACTGTGATATTCTAAAAATGCTTTTCCAAACTGAATCTGATTACCAAAACAAACTTTAAAAAGTTTGTGAGGAGTTAGAATAAAATGCCTGACATAAGGTCTTTCCCTTGATATTCCTTCTGAGATGAAGACAACTTGATAAAAAGAAAGTAACAACATGCAAAAGAGATGGAAATAATATTCTGTTCTGAACATAGAGACTTAGAAGACTCTCAAATATGTATAGCAACAGAGAAATGACTCAAACTCAGAATTGGAGATCTTCTCTATAGTGGAATGCTACACTAGGGAGTCAACCAGTGAAGGATATTTCTGACTTCTAAATCAACCCCTCAATCACCTATTTAATTAAGAAAGGGCTCACTGAGCAGATTGAAGCCAGCCCAAAAAAATTCATATTTACAAATTACTTGAAATGTTTCCGTGAGTTGCTCGCTGTTTTGCAAAATACCCTGGTATCTTTCATATGATCAGATCTAATAAATATTAGTATTCAGTGTGTAAAGCTGTTAGAAGAAAATAAACTTTTTTGCATTCTATTTTATTGTCTTCGATTTGTGCGAACTATTGAAATACATCTTGTGTAAAGATACAGTCTAAGGCTATTTGTATTGGTCTTTGAGTGCAACAGAAGATTGGCAAGTTTTCATCCTCTTTGTAACCTGTGAGTTTTCTTTCTTTGTAAGTTAAGTTTTTATGCTCTCTGGGCCAGTGTGTCCAAGAGCAGTCTTATGTGGTAGTTTGAAGTTGACAAGGAGAAAGAGAACTGCTTGTAAGGAGAATGTGCAATATATGGCATGGATCATTTGTTTTGAAAGATGGTAGGCTGTTGTCAAACAGACAATAAGTGTCACAAATAACATGTGGTAGTGAGCAAGATTCAATCATAGCCCATATATTATATCAAGGTGAGAAGATTAGACTGGAACTAAGAATTTATCATAGGAATTTATCATGCTGTTAGTGTTCTTTGTTGGGCCAATAACAAATTTCTTACTGTTGTGGTAGAGAAAGATATTTTTTTCTTCTGTTGATTCTAGTTTGCCCTCAAGTGTTCTCAATTCTGTCATTTTAATGAAGGCTTAGTAGTTGCCACTTCATGAACTTGTCAGAGTTTGGCCTACATTGTAACACAAAGAAATAGAAAACAGCATCAAATGCTTTACTGAAATCAAGATAAACCACATCCACTGCTCTACCCTCATCTATTCACTCAGTTATGTTTTCATAAAAGGCTATCAGGTTGGTCAAACATGACTTCCCCTTGGTAAACCCATGCTGACTGCTCCTAATGACCCCCTTATCTTTGATATGCCTAGAGAAAGAGTCAAGGATAAAGTGCTCCATCACCTTTCCAGGGATGGAGCTGACCGGTCTATAGTTACCCGGCTCCTCCTTCTTGCCCTTTTTGAAGGCTGGAGTGACATTTGCCTTCCTCCAATCCCCAGGCACATCTCCTGTTCACCAGGACTTACCAGAGATGATGGAGAGTGGTATAGGCTGTATATTGGAGCCCCCAAAACCCCACTTAATTTTGGAGATGTTAATTTTCAGATCTGTTTTTGAATGCAAGCTTTGGAAGATCATGATGACTGGTATTGAACTCTTGCAATTATTTTGTTGTGTATTTTGAACAGTTTGGAGAAAATCTGAAGTTACTTTCTTTTGAACAGAAGCCAAACTATTGCAGCTTTTCCTCTGATACAAGTATATGTATTGCAAAAAGCTCCCAGTGTCATCCATTCTGTGAATTATCCTCTATCATTTGCTCTTTGATCCTTTGCTGGATTATTTATATATTCATTTCACCATCCCTCTTAGATGAGGCACTGGAAACTTTAGACTTCTGCTCTCACATTCCCAATAAAGTGCATGATTAAATAAAAGGAAGCTTTCATAGTAAAATGCTAATTTATATTCCAGAAGGGAAAAGAAAAATCTATATCCATTAGGGATATGAAGGAGAAAATCACATTCAAATGGAAAAAGTTTTTAACTTCCGTGTGTTGGACAGGACCTTATTGTGTCTGTAAAAAATCATCTAGTTTATGAAGATGAGGAAGGTCTTTCAACTGAATATCTGACTCAAAACTTGGCTTGGGTATTCAGACACTGAGAAATTACTAGTGCTTGCTCTTTACTTTCTCAGGTTTTACCTGGTACATTATTTGTGATGACTCAATGCTTCCATCTAAGCTGATTAAAAAAAACAATTGACCAAAAAGCCCACCCTCACAATAAACCAAAACCAAACAAAACTCCCTCCAAATCCCAAAAGCCAAAAAACCCAACAGTCTTCAGGTTGCATGAAAATACAACCAAACCCAGTGAGGCTTTCAAAGTAGATGGTCCCAAGCTTAGGCATGGACTTAACCTTGGACCTAAACTAAGCTGGTAATTGGGAACTAAGAGACAAAATAGGTCACTACAATTCAACAGTGAAGATACTGAAATACATTTAAAGCATCTGAGAGTGTCTACACTTCTATTCACCTGTGACACTAACAAACCAGCCTCACAAAATTGAAGTTCACTTGAAATAAATATTACCTTATTTTGTTTAAAAAAATAATGGTTATTGAAATGAATGTGGTAAGCTCCTACTCATCTAGCTAGCATGTTAAAAACACCTTTCTACACCTCACTACTCTGGCTGACAGACAAAGAGCAGGAATTCACAAAATGTCAGAAACATTTCCAGTCATAAAGTCATTTTCAACAAAGTGATTTCTATCTGCTAGGAATGTAGGAGGAAGGAAAAAAATAGGAACCACAATATACAAAGGGGGTTTTGTGGTGTTAATATTGGCTGACATAAGAACATTGTGCAATAAAGCCAAATCTTGTCCTGTGGAAGTGAAGAGCATATACAAAGAATACAACCAAGGATGAAATGAAAAGCAGTGAAGTCAATTGTTCAGTTTGGTTTGCCTGCTAAAAAAAGATCAGTTTACTTCAGAATTAGCAACAGGAAGAATCACACTGGTGTGCCTAAACAGTTAAGGCTAAAATTATGTGGTCTGTTTCTACTGGGAAGGTAAAGGGCAAAAAGCCTCCTCAGTACTCTTCCTGAAGTCTGTGTGTTAGTTGGGATGCCCTTTGCAGGGCAGGGAAGTCACAGTAAAGCAGACAATTGAAAACCAGTGGAGCTGACCTCTTACAGCGATTCTGACAGATGTTTGCCTTCACACAGCATATATTCTTTAAACATCTGCAGTTTGCTCAACTGTAGACATTTCTCCAGTGCCTTCATGGTGTTCCTAACGTAGCAGTGAACAAGGATTGTTCAGTGGTTTGACACTTCCCAGTTTCTTTGGCTCAGTGCTTTGTTTGAAAACAAAACACCTAACCAAACAAAAAACCAAAACCCAAACAGGTTCAGATTTCTGTGAAAAGTGTAAGTACTTGGTTTAGATCACCTCTTTTAGATAGGCTTTTAGATGTTACTGACAATATCAGGTTTGTGTGACAGTACCTGCTTTCTGCTTTATAAAGAATAAGCCTGTTAAATTTGCTTGTACTGGATGTAATATTTCAATTTCTTTTGGGCACAAAGAAGTTATTAGATCAATCAAAATACTTACCTGTGGTTTATATTTTTTGTTTATTAACATAAGATAAAGGTTTTGGAAAAAAAATTCAGTCATGCAATATCTCCATATTCTGACACATTCTATTTTAGTATTTTCAGGTCTGAGTCCAAGTTTTTTGTGTAAGAATTCTAGTAGTAGTGACAAAGCCCAGAGTGTGTATGTTTTGGCATAACTGTGATATCTTGAAATTTCTCTTTGTGGCTCTAAATTGTAATAACATGGCTGTTTTTGTAGCATACCTAAATAGAGCTAGTACAGAACAATTTTTTCTGAATGTTGTTTCCCATTTTCTGAGTTGTTGTTTTAGATGCTCTGGGTCCAGCTGCTAGCCTTTCCTTGAAACATGCATTTCAATTCCTCTGTGTCACACAGTGAACTACAATGCAGCCAGCCTTAGGTTCTTTAGCCAAGTTGATAGAACGAGCAGGCTTTTCAACGATTTTGCACATATACCCAAGAAAAGCTCAGTGTGTTTGCCATTTTTTTTTCTATTCTCGTTCTCATTTTGCACTTGTTTCAGGGGGTACTGGATCTTTTTGGGGATATAGGGTGGGGTGGTTTTGAGTGTAGTCTTTTTTCATTCTAAAACCTGTTATACTGGGCAATGTCTACAGTCCTGAGTAATGACTATATTTGTAACTGATTAATTTTTACAAACTGTGTTGTTCCGAGAACAGCAGTATGCTACTGTGTCTCAGAACATTGGAGTCTGACCACTGAGCTGCTCATTGAATTCCATGGAAATGTTAAAGCTAGCTTTGGACTAAGAGATAAAATTCTGCAGATGAACATATAGTGGAAATTCCAGAGGGTGAGATAGCTGTGATCAATAAGACCAGTCAAATGAACAGAAAATATTACTTTCAGTATCCTAGTATATTAAGCCAGAATATTTCACTATATGGATTGCTACTCAAAATAAGTCTTTTATGCATGCAGTTCCCTTACTGTGTTCTAGGCCTGAACTGCTTTTCACACTATTTTTAGGTGGCCTCTTAAGGCCTACTGGTGCCTGTGACCCAGGCTTTTGTCTGTGCCTTATGTTATAGCTGAATTTTCTTGATGTGAATAGATGCTCAATAAACAACTCTTTCAATCAACTTGCAAGAGGATATCTAGATCTAATTCCATCTTGTAACTAGCCAATTAACAAGTGATTGTAGCACCATTCTTTGGAAAGCCTTTGATCATTGGAATTAGTTTTGGACACTGAGCTAGTATGCCAGTTAGACCGTTACTTTCAAGGTGTGTGAGAGGATATCTCTAGATAATGCTTATAGCTTCTGGGTAGTGCAAAATGAAGTGCATCATGAGTGGAGAAAAAAAACCTGAAGCTTTTGGAGTTTTGTATAGGTAAAAATCTTGGATGTCATCAACAGTCTCTGTCCAATTCTACTTTGCTATACTGAGTTCCTTTTTTTTATGAACTAACTACATACCCTTAGCTGAGACAGGATTATTTCATGACAAGTAGAGGTAATGTATGCAGGAGATATGAACTGGTATGGTAGATGCACAACTGTAGATACATAAAAAGGACAAGCCAACACAGTGGGAGAGAATCTTAGAAAGCATTATAAGAGTCACATATTAAAACAGGTATAGCTTAAGATTGCATTAAGTAGTATTGCCTAAGCTGTGTGATATGTTCAAAGAAACTGCCACAAAATCTTTCCAGTAAACATCTTACTCAGGTTTTCTTTCTAACAGAGATGATTTTTAGTGCTCTTACTTTGAAGAGACAACATTAACTTTTGTATCCTAATGATAGATAGAAATTTTGTGTGAGACTTGGGCAGTTTGGGTGGTAGACATACCTTAAAGCAGAAGTAAATAACCCTCAGTGGAATATGGAAGGCGAGAGAATTGTTGAGTGTCAGTCCAGTGCCTTCACCACAAGACCACGAAAATTTATCTTGCATAGTGTAGATAACAGTGCAGCAATAAGCTGAGCTTTTTTTGGACACACACACACCAGGCTGAACAGGAAACAAAGAATACTTCAGAGTTGTTCTATTGTTTGTCTTGGGGAACAAAGAGTCCACTGTAAAATAGAGAGAACTTCTGATAAGAGTCCTGACAGTGATATAGTATGATATAGTATTTTTATAGCCTCTTTTGTGAAAATGATATCTTGAAGGCTTCTTGAAGTGGTTGGGTAATAAAGATATGGAGTTAAATGGTAGCAAGGATAGAGAAAGTAAGACTTTCAAGGAAAGGGGACAATCTGTTGCCAGATGACATTTGGAAGCTAGATGGTAAATCAGTATGGCAGAGACTTTTTTAAAAAAAATACTTTTTCTAAATGACATGTAGTGTGGGAATATATCTATTTAAAAGAAAGGCAGGCAGAGAAACACATGTAAAACTACTGCTGAATTGGAGTTTTCTCTTGCTTTCTAGCACCTACTTTGCGATGTGCACTGTGACAGTTGCTTACATAAATACTTGCACTTAAACCTAGATTTAATTCGGTTATATTTGTATTGATTATACTTAAATTACTCCAGACTTGTACTGATCTAAGTGAAGTAAAATTAATTTGTTAGATGCTTTTATTAATAACCTTTGCTATTCATGGTGAGTATTACCTTTTGCTTCTTTTTCAACTTTATGGTAGATTACCCTACAAGACTGTCTGGGGCAAAACAGTTTTCCTTTGCAGTTTTCACTTAATTTTGTTGATGGTTAACACAAACTGCAGTTTGCACCTGATACTTCACTCATGATACAGGATATTCCTTATCTGTAGACTTTTCCAGCAGCTTGTGCTCAGCATGAAATAGCACAGGAAGTGGGACAGCCTCTTCAAAACTGAAGCTAGATTGAGTTGTGTGGTCTTACTTGGAGAAAAGAGCCAACAGATTAGAGAGGAATTTAGTTTTCTGTTTCTTGTCAATTTAAATTGATTCCAATCAAGTCAAGTACTCACATCATCAAGGTTATGATAAACAGGATAATAATCTTTCAAGTTCTGCATGTTTAGGATGTGCACAGTGTTGTCTTCCACGGTACAGTCAACTGTTGTGAGGCTGCAACTATCCAGAGGTCTGCTGCTAACTTTTCTACAGAGGTGACTTTACACGGGGGGCCTTCAGTGTCATACACCCATTCCTGGTTGGAATGACTCTGAGGCTCTGTAGTAGTCATATGAGCAAATACTGTGGATTCTTAACCTTCAGAAATGAAATCACTTGTCTTGAGTATTCATAACACTTGCAAATTCTATTTATATTTTTTATATGTAGACATATATATATACACAACTCTACTTTTATTAAGAAAGCATTTTTTTTTTAGGTGTAGCATCAACAGAATAAGCCTATTATGTTGCAGTACCTTGGAGAAAAATTCCCAAAACCTAATCTAGGAAAATATTTTAAATGCTGTAATATATTTTCTGTCTGGTCATTATCTGCTGCCTTACTCACTGCAGTTGCTGTGTGTGACAGATACACTCAAAGGCTTTCAGTAAATACAGTTTTTGTTTATCATGTTGCTGCATTCTTTAGATGACCATGAGTATGAACTGATTTCTAGGTATACATGCAGTGTATGCCAGTCATAAGAATTCTGGTTGGAAGGTTTTTTCAGTGACCATATTAGCTGGTTGCTTAGAAGTGATTAATCATCAGCCTTAACAAGGACTGATTTATTTGAAAATTATTAATCTGAGGCATGGAACAAGTAGTATATGCTATCAAAAGCTATGAGAAAGTGGTAAAGGACAGATGAATACAGGGTGAAAGAATGAATGAAATGGGAAAATATTTACTCTGGGAATAGAAATTTAACTCAGATCTCTGATTCCATGTTCTTAGCAATAACTTATTTTCTTATGAAATCAGAGATGCAGGTTTTAGGTCTTTTTTATGTCCATCTGTTTTCTTTGTTTATATGGAAATGTTCTCAAAAATATGCTCTCCTTTAATTAAAATATGATGATTTTCAGCAGTGTAATGTGTAAGTCACCCTCGTTCTATTGATTTCCACTATGAAAATACCCATGATATATCTTTACTCTTGTTCATTTTCATTGGTTATTTACAAAGAGTGCATTTATACCTTCTGTCACCTACAGCTGAAGAATCATAGCTACCTTATAAATTGCCTTAATATCTGAAAATAATTTTTGATAAGATTGACTGTGGAAGAATTAGACTCTAGAATGAATCTTTAGGGAACTATTTCAGTGGGTTATATTAATAGTTCTGTTGCTCAGTTGTCTTTTTTTTTTTTCTTTGATATAGGAATGAGGTTACATTTTGTAGCATGGTTTCAAGCTTTTAGTTCCTTCAACTGCAGTTATTAATCACCTGTCATGGCACACCATAAAAATGGGTATAAAAACAATGTTTGCTTTTTAGGTTAATAGTACTAGGAAGTAAAGCTGAGAGTAGTGCATAATGCATATATTTTAATGTGCTTGTGATAATGTTGCAGTCATTAGTTTGAATGACTTGTATTACTTCTCAAAATTAATGTCCAAGACAATTTGCCAACAAAGCTAATATTTCCATCCCTCGTTTAGTTGACTTAATTTGCATGCCATAGCCTAATAGATTTGCCATGGCCTTATTTAAAGATTTCTTTTATGCCTTTTGATCGTTCGCTAATAAGTATTATGAAGTAAACAGATAAGGACTCAAGGATTTGCTAGAAATGAAAGAGTAACTTGGACAAAAATCCAAATGAATGAAAAAATACAAATTCCTCAAGTGTTAGCTACATGGGGGTTTTTGCTTGTGAATTTTTGCTAGTATAATTTTTCTGAGAGCACACAGGCAAAGCTGCTGCCTCTTGTGTTTTGCATCAGTGGAGTTTCTCCCCTCCTTGAAGTTTGTGCTATGCCCCAAAGCCAGTCTATTCTAGGTATTGAGGCAACTTAAACCAGGACAGGTCTTCATTGTAAACAAGACCTTAACATTAGAATGCAATAAAAAATAAAATGTTTTTCCTTGGCACTGATTTTATGACTCATGCCAAGTCATATGAAGCAGAGAAATAAAATTCTCTATTCATTCAGAGTACCTTTTGTGAAAAGTGTAGCAGCCAGGCCCTGATGCTTTCTGTTGTTGGGGTCTGTTTTTTGTTACAGGACACTTGTGCCTTGCATTTGTGGAATCAAAAAGAGGTTGATCATACTTTCTGACCAATTTGAAGGTGTTCTTTGTTGGTCTTGATTATAAGCATTCTTAACATTGGACTGCAGACATGAGTGAACAAACTTTGTTTATGATGTACGAGTTCTTTGGAAACCTGCTTGCATGAGCATCAGTCTTTCTGTTAACACAGGACTTTGTAATAGATGCTTAATTGAAAAAAATTCCTCAGAAAAACTGTTGTAATCTATACCTTACTGTCTCAGCTCTTCACTTCGGTTGGACTAGATGATCTTGAGGGTCCTTTCCAGCCATAATGATTCTGATTCTGTGATTCTATGTGTTTTATGAGAATGACGAGACTCTGTGCACCCTGAACACTGTGAGAAATTCTTTAATGAGGTAGTGGTAGGAGTGAAATGTGCTTAGAGCAAGGGTATATGAAAGAAAATTATACTCTGTGCTCTTCTAAGCAGTAGAACTATGATTATGTGCTATTTCAAAGTTGCAAATCACTGTTAAATAGCCATGGACACATTATTCAATATATGAATTTTTCTGCTCATTGAAGGCTTTTTCTGTATGAAAAAACTCACTGCGCAGTTCATACAGGAATACAGTTCCTAAAATAAGACTACTTCTGACTCCCTATTTTCTAACTTGTTTATTAGCTATATATTTTACTTTGCTTATATTGCTTATTTTCATATCTTCTCAATCTGTTTCCTACTGAACAATCATGAAATTTATTTTGTCAGTCTTGACATGAAAACTTATTTAACAGGTTGTCTGTTTGCTAAAATGATTATCCCATTCACTCAAATTTAGATAATAGTTGTGTTGCTGCTTCAAAATGAATCCCAGGAGTCCAGCTGGCAAAGGATGCCTAAGAGAGATTAAGTCAGGGTGAAATCTGGCTGATCTAACCACATCTGTAGTCAATGACATTCTAGTTCTCCAGCCCTTGGGAAATACTGACAAGAAGGTGAATATAGCATGTGTTGTGTGAGTGATTAAATCAAACCTTTCAATGACAGTCTTGGGAAACTAATAATGGGAGGAAAAAAAAGTATTTTTCCTCTTACCTCTCATCTTATTTTATAATAAGACTCTCTAGATTTGAAAAGCAGTGTGTGGTAAAAAAAATGAAATTAATTGCTTCTTTTGTTCTGCAGTTTATTTCCTCGGAATAAAAGATAGAGCTGAGAATAATGTTTAATAACAATTGGATGGAAATTACATCAAGATCTTCTTGTAACTTTAAAAAAAAAATTGAACTTTATTTAGGTGTTAAATATAAAGCGTCAGTGCTCCCAGGGTCTTTTTAGGAATTCAGTTGTTATTGCATCTAAGCATTAATGTTTAGCTATTCAGAAATGCATAACCAGGTCTTAAAAATGAAGATGACGAATGATTCCAATTATGGGGAAAAAAAATCCGAGAGATTGGGAAACCACAAACAAATCATAACAATACCAAATTACTGTATATATTTTTGAATTTTTTCTGATTTGATGAACACAAGAGGTGAAGATTGAGGGTTCTACCAAAATATGAGTGGGCAGTTAAAGGGATATAACTTGCTATGCTAATGTCTGGTTGAATATACTTTGAATAAATGGTTCCTTTCATACTCCTGTAAATATTAGTAACATTTATATCTTGTAGTCTGGCTGATATTGAAAAATTTAAGATAAACTGTCACTGTTGGAGTAGCTTTACTAGTGAGGAGTGAACATATAAACTATTGGCATTTCTTTTAACTACCGTGTTTCTTAGATCTATCTGAAAGTTTCAGTGTGGCACTGGAATTATCTTAACTAATGTACATCGCTTTATGAACTCTGCAGTTGTAGCAATAAAGCTCTTTACAGCCTCAGGAAGCTTTTCTACAAAATGTCAGGTTGAGCATGTGTAGTTTCATGTAGGCTAGAGTAAGGGGTGCTTTTTGTAAGTTCTCCTAATGCAGTTTAATTAATATAGAAGAAACTTGGATGCTTCTTAGAGAAAACCATCTAGAGAAGATTAAAACATCTGTGTCATTTGTGCACTTTCAGTTTGATTTTTCAAGAGCCTGTGCAAACTGAAGAAATCGCCATGTTTCATTAGTCCTTTGCTCTAGATGCCTAGATGTAATACTCTCAGTTTTGGAAAATGTACTTCTCTTAGCCAGCTGTTTATCAGTGTGATGGAAGTTTACCCCAAATTAGCTAGTTTTTATATAGAATGTTAAATAAGTCAATCCTTGCCTAGTATATAAACATAGGCCACTTTAACTGTCTGTCATACTAATAACAAGTGGAGATAGCCTGTCATTTCAGACAAATGCAGCAACTGTCTTTTTGAGGTGATGAAACCTGTGCTCTAGAGGACAGTCAAAATAACGTGTGTTTAGATGGTATCCTTGCATAGGGATTATTACTCATCACAAAAACTGTTCTTGGGGCTAATTGCTATGTACTGATAAGTGATTACAGAAGTCAAAGCAACATCTAGATCGGAAGGTAATTACTGAACAGTCTCATTCTGATGCCCTTTAAAGAAGGTGTCCAAAATGCTGAACTGTTTGAATTTGTGAAGTATGATGATTGAAAACCAGCTTGAAGCTGGTGTGTTGTAGCTAAGAGATGCAATATGGCATACTTCAGTGACAGTGAGAGTGGTTCATATGTGTTCCTAAATTTGTTTAGCACTGTTTATTCCTGCACCTAAAAGTTGAATAAGTATTGCTATGGAAACTTGTCTTTGTAAATTCAGAGCCAATAAAAAAGAAGGCTTAACATAAAAGTCAAAGGGTGCTATTGAGAAGGATTGCTGGAAAGGTAGTGGAAGTTAAAATCATTATGGTTTATGTTACTATGCGTCATTTGGAAGCGTTTGTTCTTCTGGTTCCTGTAAAATGAAAATACATAATTAACAAAATAATTATTTTTAAGATTTATCAATTATTTGTAATGTGTAGACTTAACTGTTGCTTCCCTGATAATCTTCACTGACTTACTGCTTAAAGAGTAAGATAAGGATACTAGGAAAGATAAGGATACTAGGAAAAGTGCATTGTCTAGCCTGATGAAATGTCATGGAGAGCTCCAGAAATACTATTTTTGTGGAGCTAACTATATTGGTAACAAATCTTAAATCAGTTGCATGATCTAGACAGAAAAACAACTCTCATACTGCTATGGTCTCCAGTGCTGCGAAGCACAGGTTTTTTTCCAAAGTCCTGCATTAGGGTTACTTTCTTTGTCTTTTTAAAGTTACTAACTTTCTCCTGAATGTCATGCAAGCAAATGAATCAAATCTCTAAAGGCTGGAAAAGTATAAATTTTCCACAAGGATGCAGAGAGGAAAAGAAAAAGTTGAGGGGTAACGCTTTGGAATAGAATGTAAAGGGAGATATGGTAGGAGAAGAATGGCAAGTTTTTGGTTACAGATACATGAAAAATAACCACAGCTTAAGTGATCCCAAAGAGAAAGATTCGCTTCCTGTATAGAGGTACTAACTAGAATAGGTTTGCCTAGAATAAGCAGATAAGGGGCTCTTTTAGATTATCTTGGCTATATGTTGTTTTAATTGTATTATTCACTGCTCCCCCTAATAAATTAAATTAATAATGGTTGGCTGACATAAGCCTTACAGCTATAAAACTCAAGATCCACCCTTAATGGGCAGATGAGGGACTTGCAGGCAGTATGCTGCGTATCTCCATTTTTGACTCTGTGCCTAAACAGAGACCTGTTAAAAGGAGGAGGGGGCTAGGCACTTTGGGACACTAATTCAACTTAGTGCTGAGTATGATTGTAGTGGCTACTGTAGGCAGTAAAGTATACACTCCATAAGGTCTAGGAATAATGACATGTTGTAAATTAATTTAGTTTTAATTTTAAAAGCTTTCTCAAAGGTAGAATTACTAGAAGCATTTCAGTTTTAGTGTGGACCTTGGGTCTGGATTTTTTTTTCCTTCAAACCTATATCCTTACCAGGCAGCAGTTAAGTACAGCTCTAGCTTGAAACATCGAATAACCTGGATACAGATAGTGTTACTATTGTGGGATCACTCAGAGCATGTGAATTGCTTCAGTTATTGTCTGATCAGAGCTCCTCTAGGCTCTAAAGGGCATTACTATGCTATCTTCTCAAAACATAAAAGTATAATTTGCTATTGAAGTCAATTATGATCTCTGGTACCTGCAAACAGTCATTCTTGGAGCCTGCTAGCATGTTAGATATTGCTAATAATGCTGTATTTCCACTAACAGAACTCACTCATCCCATTTCTGCTTTACTCCTGTTTTATGCAGGTCACTCTACTTTGCTTTGAGTTGAATACATGAAATCCTTACTAGTAACTTTGTGGTTTTGGGGAAGAAACTTATACATCTTTGCCTACCTGACTGAGCTGGTTGTTTGACTAGTGACAAAATCCTTTTTCCCCTATACGTGATTAAACCTTTCTATTGTTTTGCAGTATTCCTAAGTTAGTCTGCTCAGGAGTGAAGGAAGTAGTATAATCAGATGTGCAATAAGGCACGCTATTGTGTGACACAGGTGGTGGCCTCACAGCTATATGAAAAACTTGGGCTAAAAGGGACAGATTTGTTCCCCTTCCAGCAGTGGCATGTTTCTTGCTTCCTTCCCTGCACTGGCGGTAGTGCTGGTGAGGTTATGAATCTGCTTTTATCAGTAGTTCTTTGCAATTCGAGTGGGTGTTTGCCTAAGAGAAGTGATGAGACCCTCTGTTTAAGGACATAGATGTTTTGGATAGCTCCTACTGGGATGTGTCCATACTTTGACCTGATTGTCAGTAGCTGACCTTTTGCTTGGACTCTCTTCTGAAATCAGGGAGATGCAATTATCAGGTGAACTATGATTTTTTTTTTCATAAGGTTGTGAAGCAGCATTGTGTTAATTTGTTGCAAGCAGTGAGAGCATGTTATGGGAAAGTATTATTTACCCGATTTACTTCTGATTAGGCTTTTAATTAGCACTTACAGAAGCTATTCTTGTTCTAAGAATATCTGCAGGAAAACATTGCATGTATTTTCTTGCAGCCCTACATAAGCAGACTCTGCCCTAAATCTGATGTATAGCTGTGATTATAGTTCACTGTGAACTCTTTTTAAGATTTTATTTTTTTTTTCATGAGTTGGACTAGATGATCCTAATGGGTCCCTTTCAACTCTGGAGATTCTGTATTACAGGCCAAAGTTTTATGATTGGTAAACACTGAAATTAAAAATCATAGCAGAAAGTTTATTGGCAAGTGGTAGGTAATAGTACTTACTAATAGGAGCTGTAAGTATTAGGTAACTCAACTCAAAGAATTTACATGTTTAACGTGTTTCCTGAACAGAAATTAATTGATTCATACATTTCTGCTTTCTAAACATGCAAAGGGCATGGTATTTCACAATGAATGTAGTTTTAATGGTGGTGTATAGACCTCTTTTTTTTTTTTTAAGGAAGGAACAGGAAGCAGCTGTCTTAAGTGTAGGAGACCCTTCAGTAAGGAAACATATCTGAATGTAATCCAGCAGTTCTTTCACTTCTAATACAAACTCCTGTCAGAAATGCGCTGCAGGGAGGTGTTTTGTGTTTTATTCTTATAAAATAGTAACAAAAAAAATCCCCACAGGTTCATTAAAACATCATTTTCACTAGGAGTTTGATGTTATACTGATAAGTCTTTCCTTAATGTGTTCCTACTAGATGAATTTTGCATGCATTAACAGTTACAGAATTTAAAAGCTGATAAAGAATAAGTTCTGTTAGTCTTCTAAACCAAACCACTGCATTTCCAATAGGTTCTGAAGGCACTGAGACCAATCTTGCATTTAAATGGGAAGTATGCTCCTACTCTGATTCATTAGTCTGCTCCCTGCTAGGAAACAACAGTGTATTGACTGCTTCCTGGGGAGAGCAGATAGCACCTATGGAAGAGAAGCAATAATAGTTGGGGAGGGAGGAGTTGGTAATGTCATTCTGTGTCTGCCAAGAGGTAGTTCTGGTTTTACTGAAGGATATTTGCAGCTTTGCAATTATCTGTTTTCATTTTCACAAAAAAAGAGAAAAAATCTTTTTCTTTTCTGTTAAGACAAAGTTAACCTAACAAAAAGCTATCTACTACTGCTGCTTTGTCCTAAATGTCATAAATAATTGTGTGGATATTATTGAAAAGATCCTTGAATATGATTCCTTAATCAGAATATCCTTATTCGTCTGTTAAAAATTGGTGTTGGCCCCTGATGTTGAGGCCTAATGACTCAATTTTGAGCAAGTCTATTTCGTTTTCCCCTGCCCTACTCCTTTTTTTGCATGGGGATTTTTTTGGTTTTCTCTCAATAGCCATAAAGAGTAAGTTACACCTACACCATTCCACAGTGTCTTTCATAGAAGTGACTCAGCAGGGATGTTCAATTCTTTCTGACCTCTGACAATCCCTTAAACTTGTGCAAAGGCAGAAAAATCTCCTAACATGAACGTTCTTGTGGTGGATTTTTATAGCTGATACTCTACATGTTTCAAAATGATAAGTTCAGTTCTTAATTCTAAGAAGAGGATCAAGTGACAAGAGAAGTGAACTCTGTACTTAACTTGCAGCTACCTTCTGGAATACTTTTCCCACAGCTTGACATTTCACTTATTGTAAAGTGTATCACTCCCCATGCATTAGGCCCTTTTAATTTCAGAAGCCTGCTGGGATTGACGTTTTGTAAATCCATCTACATGTGTTATCCTTTCCTGTTACTTGGATAAATACTTTGACTCTCCTGCTCCAAACCAGAGAACCACAGAAAAATGGATCATTTCACTGGCAGGGAAGGAAAAATTCCGTCTACACCCAGAATCAGTTCTCTCTTATCTTTTGAAACCATGGGACTGAGCAATAAGCATTTTTTCTTTAACAGAACTGAGGTAGGGTCAGGGAATTGATTTTTTTTGAAATAATGCAACCTACTAAGTTACAACCAGAGTATTTTGCTCCAGTGTGAAGGGATTTTAGATCAGGACTGTAGTGTAATTTTTAACATGCGGGCATTCTAGTGTAGTCATCTCATTCTTGCTACAGAATTTTACAAGCTTTCACCAAAAACCTGACATTGTTTGTGTGTGCCTGGGCCTTTAAACCTGAATCTGAGTGGTTTTAGGGTAGCCAAGCATACACAAGTTCCAAATTGATGTACCAGAGCTGTATGGTTAAGTCCTTTCTGTCAGTGCTTACTAATTTGCTTTTATGAAAATATAAGTTGTAAACAGTCAAATAGTGAGTTGGAGGATGTAAGACCATATTGTTCAACTGTATTTTATGCTTTGGATAATGAAAAATGTCATATAATAGCAATTAAAATATTCTGCAAATCCTAGTTTTATCAGTACTATTTTCTGTAGATCACATACTTACATGAACTCCAGGTGAAAAATGGCAGACACAAAGCAAACTATTCCATCACCATTATAACATGATTGCACAGTTATCAAGGACAGATTGTAACTTCTTTTTAGTAAGACATAATAGATTGAAATCTGTTACTACTTAGCATTTTAGGCTTCTAATTCATGGTTAGAGTGCCAAGTGGCTGCAAGGGTATAAATAAATAAAAAAGGTGACAATACATAGGATGTGTTCTTAACTGGCAATTGTAGTTCTGTGGACATCAGAGGGACTAATTCTAAATTAAGTTTAGTGGGTTTAAATTTTTCTTTTGATGAGGGTTTTGTTTCAAGGCTTATATATATATATATCCATTTATGTCCAGATGGAGTTTATCCCAGGAATAAGTGACAGTTATTTTATTATTTGCATAGTAGTAGGTGGGCAGCTGGAACCTGACTTTGTTAGACTCTGGACAAGCCTATGTTAGAAGGGAATCCATGACAAAGCACAGTTAGACCCTTCAATCTAATTTTTTAAAAGTATAATTAAAGATGTCCCTTTTGTGTTGTGTGGTACCAGTACATCATATACTTGCAGTGTGACTTGTAGGATGCTAGCTGGGGAGAAATGAAAGAATGTTATAGTCCAGCTAAGTCAGAGATTTCTTGAGAACACTGGAATGAAAAGGATCTTATTGCAGGACATGCTTGCTGTCAGCAGAATGCCACCATGGTACCTGTGCTGCTGTGTGACCTGGTTCAGCCAGGTGTGTCTGCTGCAAGTTGCTTGGCCTTAGATGGGGAAGTCTTTTGTGCTGGAATTTAAGTATGCAGGAAAGGCAGCAGGACAGGAAAAGAAGTAATTCAGGTTTTGGGGCACTAATCTTAGAAGATACGATACCCAGCTGCAAATCCTAGTACTGTCATGTCTTTCCTGTAGCAAAGCTATTAAGTGTGTCTTTTTGAGCCACTGGATTTCAGGCTGTTAATGTCTCTGTTTCTTTGTTTACACTGTTAGTAATGCCTTACATGGCTAGAGTGAGGTTAAGCAAGTGAAATGAATTCTGAGGCCTGTATAAATACCATAAAAACAAGGATAATGTGACAAATGTTTGTTAAAAAAAGGACAGTGCATTCCACAATTGCTGACTAGATCTAGTGTCCTATAAACTTGAGCAGTCTGCCTGTAGTATGTAGTCTTCCCAGAATTCGCTTATGCACAGGTTGATATGAAAATGCAGCTCTGAAAGTACAGATTTTTTTTCCCCTAGATTCCTGGTTTTACCTTTATTAACATTTTATAGAACAAAATAAAAATGTCAGTAGTTTGAGAGGGGATGTAATTTTTTGCTAGAGGATGAAACATTTAATTTCTTCTTAGGAGATGTTATAAAGCAAAGAAAACATAAGATAAATGAAGATAGAACTCTTATATTTACAGTGTACAGCAGTCTCACCAAAAGGTGCCGCTTCTTTAGTCAACCTCCTATGCCTCAAACTGGCAGTAATTAGGATTACTGTAATAAAGGGGACTCTGAAGTATATGAGAGTGAAGCTTGTGCTAAAATATGCCTAAGCTTGATAGATCAGACCTAGCGCTTTGAATATCCTTAGGAATGAGAAGAGTCCTGTAATACATAAAACATCAGCTTAAAACATACCCTCTAGGGAGAGAATATACTTTAATGTTTTGGTTTGGATTTTGATTTCTGTAAGGCAAAATGCCACAGGCAAACCTGGAATCTGAACAGTTGCTTCTTCACTCTCCTCCTTCCCCCCCAAGATGTTAAAGATGTAGTTGTACTGCAAAATAATTATTCCACTCATTTTGGCAGATATTTTTTCCTTGCAAGTAAGGGGTTAAACTTTATAGTAAGTTTGGCTGTGAATTTCAGTATTGTAGTGTAATGGAATTTTATTTCATGTCTGCAGAAACATAGGCTGTGAGAGTGTCTGAAGCAGCCTAGCTGATAGATGACTTAGTCCCTAAAATGGCACACTGCCACTAGTGCCAGATCCTCCTTAGTCCACCAGGCTAGATGTGGCAGGTGCAATGTTCTCACCAAAGGCCTCAGAATACCATCTCTGACTGAAAAAGGATGGATATGTCTGTGTTATTTAGACTAAAACTTACACAATATGTCTATCGAAACATAGAAAATATCCTGTGCTCATTTTCACATCCTGTTATAAATTGAATGAAAGGTTGACATAATTTTTCTTGTTGCTAACTATGGAGCAGAGAGGAAGAATACCAAAGGACAGGGTTAATAATTAAAAGCTAATGTATATGCATTAGTCATAACTTCTAATATATCTATCTGCACTCTTTTAGCTTTAAGATGTGCTAACGTTCTTCAGCGAGTGGGTTTTTATTGTATATATCTATAGATGTATATATCTATGCTAATTTATTGGATTTAAGCCATTTGATGTCTGTTTTTTGGGCATTCTGCTCAGCAGAGGAGTGAGATCTTTAAATGGATTGCCACTTTCAGAGGATACATACACCATGTTGCATGGAAAACAAAAATATAGAAAAAGGAGTTGACATAGTTGAGAGGAGGAGAACAGGAGTAAATGTTGAGAGGAAGCTGTTAGGTGAGCAAGCTTGGTATAGGGAGAGGTGAAGGGTGAAAAAATAAATTGAAATGGGAAGAAAAGAGATTGAGATAAGAGTACTAAAAGGACGAGGAGGACAGAAGCAAAAAGTTAAGGTAGAGAGTGAGCATCTAAAAGACCAAAATATCATTTCTGCCTACTACTATTCACACTACTATTCACAGCCCTGGACAGGCAGCAGGACATCAGTGTGGTGATGTGAATTTGGTTACAATATTTAAAAGTTGAGCCTACACCTTGTCTTGTACAGGAGCTGATCCTCCCATATGCAATTTTTACAAACACATGAAGCAGAAAGAAAAGGCTTTAGAACTCACATTTGATGGAATGTTGTTGTTTCACTTCATAATCTTAAGGGTTTTTTCTAAGTGTTGTTTGAAGGAGCATAGAGCCATGCAAATTATACATAAATGCTCATATTTGTAACAGATTTTTTTAAGAAAACTGACTTCCTGCTTCATTCCTACTTGCCTTACTCTTGCCTTTCAGAGAAGCAGTTGTTTGATAATGTCTTGTCAGGCTGCTTTGGAAAGAGGCAGGAATCAAACTAGTTACTTCTGTTATTTAAAATAAACTCCTTTAACATGCACAAACATTTACCAGTGTTCAGTAAGTGTTGCTGTTGTGACAGGAAAGTAAAAATTAAAAATTCATTTGTAGTTTTAAAACTATACTCTGAGATATTAATCTGTAGCAACTGAGTATGAGTTAGTGAGTAAAATCAACTATTCTAGCACTATATCTCTAGCTGGAAACAATCTGTCATTATTAAATTGATTTCTTTGAACTGCTATTTACTGTTAAGATGAACATCTTTAACAATTACATTTCAGTGCAAATCATAAATATGATTTATGGCTTAAATTGTGAATTTACTGCAGTTGATGGTGCAACTTTGCTGCCAATTACCCAACTGTAAATTTACAGGATTTCAAATTTAGTTTTCTCAGCTCTGAGAGAAGGAAGCTCAGCCACAAACAAATAAACAAGCAGATCTTGGGACAAAGACTGTTTTCTTCCATGAGAAATCTACAGGCTACTCCCCAAGGGAAGGCTTCAATTATTCCAGCCTGGTAGTTGCCTTGGTCACCTGCAAGGTGATTTCCCTAGTAGACTGTGGACATCTTGTAGTGTTGAGCGCTCGAAAAAGGAGCATGCTTCATAACCCCTCTCTTCTCATAAGCAGACTACTGAATGAATAAGAACACAGTATTAGGAAAGAATTTCTGATTGCCCCAGTAACTAGCTGCCTAGTAATTTCAAGCAATTGTACCTGGAGAGTGAAGTGAGAGGAATCCACAGAACATCTGCATGCATATACGTATATGTATACGTATAAAACCAATTTCTGTATGAGGCAACATTACTAAATATTTTGTAAATATTGTAAGTATGTATCTGTATATACAAAGGCATAATAAGCCAACAGGATAGATTAGTGACCCTCTAGTGGCAATGAATGTGTTAAGGAATTTACTGGGTGATTCTCTGGAATGTATTGCTACAAAACTAAGAACAAGCAAAAAAAACCCCCAACCACATCCCCCCCCCNACCACTCCTCCCAAAAAACCCACAATCCCAAAACCAACACTCTCTCATTCCCCCCCAAAAACCCTCCAACACCAAAAACACAATTCACAAACCAGCTCTGCAGAAGTTTGTCAGAAACCTGGTAATAAGTTAAATTATAGTTGTAGGAGGAACATGCATTTACAGTATTACTACAGCATCTACTGTCATTAAAACCATTGGTACCCAAAGTCTTTCCTGAGCTGCTTATAATTTACGCTTGTTCAGATGAAGATGATGTGGGTTTTTGTAATGCAGAATTGAAATGATTCATTCACTGGGAAGTGTGTCCTCTCTAGGCTTCAGTAGGTAACCAATAATGTCCTGATCTACAGGATTTACAAGGCAACTATAACAAAAAGAAACAGTGATCTACTTTCATTTTAAATTCCCCAAGAGGCCATATCAGATATGTGTTGATTCAAATATCAAGATTAACTTTTGGTCTATTAAATTTTCCTGTGTTATGAATTGGTCTCTTTCACAAGTTTATTGAGCTCTAACTTTTAAACCTTTGGTTTCTTGTACTAGCTGCTGTGAAGGTGTCCCTTTGCAGGACCACTTAGAATAATATTAATGAACAAAGTATAGCCATTTGATCCTCAATCTGCCTTTAGCAGGTTTTTTTTCCCTCTCTGATACTTATTTCTACACATAGTTCTGAAGTCAGATGCTTTTTCTGAGCACTTGCTTTTCTAGAAAAACAAAGCTAGCCTCTTCTAATCTCTTTGCAGACACTCAATTTTTCTAATTACTCTAATGGGTCCTCTTAGAATTTATTTCCATGTAAATTCATTGTTCTTGCACACATATGCTGAGAACTATTCATAGTATTTTAAGTGACAGCTTACTGAATACTTGTACAAATAGCACTCATATGATAAATAATTCAGAGACTCAACTTGCATTTCTCGGAGCCAACTATATTCCTAGGTTGCAGATAAATGAGAGGAAATCAATCCTAGTATTTCTTGGGTAGCACCTAATCTGTTGCATTTAATTGTTGAATATAAATATGCATTCTTTAAAGTGATGCAAAGGTGGTGGCAATATAGATTAAATGCAGCTTTACAATTTTTAAATCTGTTTTCTGTACTGATAAAGGATTTAAGAGTGTGGTTTATGCTATGATGGAGGGTGGCTCAGTGAAAATACTCAAACTTCATCAGACATTTTTTTCTTTTCTGTTTTGGATGTATCTGGCATACTTTTATAAAAAGGGGTCAATCTGACAATTTTTCTGTCACCTTTGGGAGCTTGTAATAGTTAGGAGAGACCCCTGCTGCTTAACTTTTGCCAACAGCACTTTTGTTTGAATGGAGTTGCAAAATTTATTGTAACTTGGAACTGCTTCCCTGAAATGCAGTTGCCCAGTGTAGTAAGAATTCATTTACCCTCACTACTAGCTGCAGATTTTGTCTACTTAGCTTCTCTATCTATGTAACATTGTTTTCAACACACCCACACAATTTCACTCTCTCGTTTGCACTGCAGAAAACGGCCTTTTCTCTAAATACTCTCCACCTTCTTGCTACTATTATTTTTTTTAGGTGGATGAGTGGAGTGTGACTTTAGTGTAACAATGGAGATAGCGATAAAGGTTTACCCTGAGAGTGAGAAACTGAGCAATAGTTTTAAGAAGCACAATCCTGTATTTGTTCTGTAAAGGGTAAGGCAGGATTTAGGCACTCATACCTATTTGAGCCCTCCTGGCATGCATGCAAAGCAGGAGTACGCAGTTGGTTTCTCTGCTGCATTTGTGTGTGTGCACGTGTGTGTATGTATAGGTGCACATAATCATTTTTTTATATGCTTATGAGCAGCTAGTGGTTTATTTTGGGAATTTTTATTAATTGCATTATATTACGTGTTAGCACTCCTCAGAATGTGGTAAGCTGTGATAAATGTCAAGCTCTTTGGCTACTTCAGCGTGTAATTCACAAGTCACTGGTGCAGTCAAAAATAAACCTGAAATTTGGTATTTGTCTTTTCAAGATAACTTGAAAGAACTCTTTTCTTTGGCTGCTTCTCATGATTTCTTTTGTTTCATTGATGCTTCAGACAGGAATCTCCAATTAAAAAATAACATATGAATATTCTAACAGCACTGGATTTAGGAACTTTCATCAGTTCCTGAACTGTAAAGCCATGTCCTTAGTCCTCTTTAAAGACAGCTCTTTCCTCAAATATATGAATTTGGATTTGTACACTTCATATTACTCAAGCAAGATTAAGAATGCTGAATCTGAGTGCCTTAGTTTATCCCTCTGTAATAAGATACTAAAACTTTGTAGTTTCACAAGGATGTTGTCAGTTGTAATTAATGTCTACAAAGTATTTTTTAATCATCTTAAATGCAAGGAGTTTCCATGCTGAGTGTTAACAAGCACAAGTGCTCTGGATCTGTCTAGTACTGCACTCGAAGTATGAGATGTAGCCTTTTTGTCACATGCATTTCCAAGGAAATAGTTTACCTGGACTTACAGCATGTTGGGATTTTTGAATGTTAGTGGAAAGGCTAATTTCTGTGCAAACACAAACTTTTGTGTCATGACAGCATGAAGTTTTATATTCAGTCACAGAAGCAGGGCTTGAAAGAGTGCAAAGATGCAGAAAGCCTGAAGGCTTAGATCTCACCTAGTGGAAAGGTATAAGAGGTTAGAACTTAGTTATTCAGAATAAGGATAACTGTGCAGGGGATATTATAACATCCTTCAGTATCTGCTTGATTTAAAGTTCCTTTGCAGCGCAAACGGTTCCTTAGGGATAGATGAGAATCTGGTCCTCCAGTACTTTCAGCTGATCTTTCTGAGTGAAGTCAGTTCACAATACGAAAAAGCAGTCTTTATTAAAACAAGAAGGAAAAAAAAAAAAAAGGAAAAGCTACATGATAAATCTACAAGTAATTAATATGGATACTTTTTCATTACTGTCATTGCTGCTGTGGCTTTTAACAGTTTTACCTGTGACATGACACTTTAAACTGTAAGGTTGTCATCATTTAGAAAACGCAAATCAATCAGCACTTAATCTATTGTTACAAAATTAAGTCCTGTAGAGATGTGAGTGAAAAATTAGCAATGGAAGTAGCACAGAAATATCACTGGTTGTGTTAATAACAATTTACACTTACATAGCATTTTCCATTCATTTTCATTCATTCCATTCAAAGACAGTTTGCTAACTAGTAGGCTGACTTGCTTGTATTGAGGAACTTCAGTCATCTCTGAGGTATTGGAGGTGATCAAACAGTATGCAACGCATTGCAAAGGTTTGTGGAAGTTAAACATTTGGCCCCAGGTAAAGGATCCGAATGGTGAAAGAACTGCTGAGGGCTCCTTTGTGTTTAGTCAATAACCAGAGTTTGTCCTTTGAAAAAGTAAAAAGCTAATTCTGTCCAGATGTAAGATGAAGGTGTAATTTTAATACATTTAGCTCACTTAGTTATGTCATGGTGAAGTGGATTGTGTCAGCATGGGTGTGAAGAAACCTAGCTGTGTCTTTGACTCTCAGTGTGACTTAAAAGTACACTGGCTCATCATGTTTTGGCAAATGGGTTGTTATGCCTGTTGCTCTGGATCCCATGAAAATACTAGGAAGACTGTTTCAAAGCAGTTGCTTTGAAAATATCCTGCCGTCTCTCATCTGAGTGTGGCTACTTAAAAAATTAATTGTATTGCCTTTTGTGCACACTGTAGGTATGTTCTGCAGATATGCTTCAGCTAATTATTTACTTAAAATAAATTTTTTTTAATTTTATTTTAAAATGCTTCAGGTAATTATTTGTCTTATCACCACAAAATGTCAATACTCAAATTAAGGCTCCCTACCATTCTGATTATCCTAAAGTTTACAGTGGTGTTACATCTTAGTTAAGTCCTGTAGAAGCATCTTGGGAGTTTTAACTGCTGACTTCTGTGACACAAAGGTTGTGTGCTCTGTAGTTTGTTTTATGTCTTACACTGTTGATCATACAATCTGGAACCTGGAGGAGGTTCTTGTTGGATTCTTGGTAGTAACATATCACCCTTATAAAGATTTGCTCACAAATTGCACTGCTAGAGGCATTTACATGTGAGTGTATATATCTGTGTTGGTATGAAGATTCTTATGCAGATTGCTGCCTTTTCAGTGATTGAGGAGGCTGTACTACAGCAGATAGACACTGGAGTAATAGACTATAGATATATCATTCTGATTCCAGCAGAGCTCCTTTAAATGTTGTTTGTTTCTTTGTTCCTTTCTTTTCTCTGTAGCTTTTCAGTCTGTCACTGAATGAGGCGGTGTAATGTTATGTGAATTTCAGGTAAGGGAGAGCAAGGACTGGTGGCTGGCTTGGCAGTGATGGAGAATTTACAGCAGGTGGCACTATTTGGTGACTTTTGCCTAAAACTTTATTATTTCAATACATAGGAATACGTTATTACATGATCATTTTTCTATTGGCTTCTCACAGAAACACTAAATAAGGTACACAATCTGAAGTGTACACATGTCCCTTTTCTCCTAGGGAATAGTAACAATTCTTGTGTACTTTCCTAAGCTTATCAAACGTGTTGCTCTTCTGTGTTGTGCTATTATTAATGAATGAAGCCTATCTTACCACTTTTTGGAGTGATGCTTCGACTGGTTATGATCAACTCCTGTGAAACATTCTGGAGCAGTGATAGTGTTTAATTTTTACATAGTGAGGGTTAAATATTTTTAAAGGGCTTAGAGGTCTCAAAGAAAACCCCAAGGTTTTTTTACGCAGCTTTGTTTTAATGTGCTCTTTACTTTTGTCATCATGTTATGAGAGGCAAAGGAAAACATAGTGTTGCTTAGATGATACCTCTGTTTATGATGGAAGGAAGATTTGTTGTTGCAGTGTTTTTCCACCATCAAAATTTACACAATAATACATGTTCCACTAAGTGCACTGGTAAGTAAACCTGCAAAGGTACAGGAACAAATGTATGCATTTTTGAAATCACAGTCCACTTTCATACTGGTTTTGCAGTGGGAATATTTCTTAGAGCCACTCAACTAACATGAGTTTCATTAAAACCAGAATTGAGCTGATTAGACTTCTACATGAAAAATATAGCATTCTTGGCTTATTTAATATTTAGAGTGGTTATTTAACAGTTGTAGTCAACCTAAACAAGTCTGGAATGCTACAGTTAAATTGTTTCTCCCTTTAAAGAATAAGGTGGTGGTGGGAGAGAAAGCAGTTCGCCAGCAACCACTGGTTTCTGCCACTACTGCTCTTCTAATGTAAGTTATTTTTAGCAGTAGAGAGTGCAAAACATGTATAAGAGAAATAGGCTGGAAAATGCGACATGCATAAACCATCTTTGTGGGTGGATGAGGTTTCTCTATCAGGATTGCTCTGTTTGGTCTCATTTGCATCCTCTTGCTGACTGGCGTGCTCTTTTGAATTACAGATGTGTTTTGTGGCTTAGAAACCCTGTCCAAGCATATCTCTACATGACTGGAAAATATATTTAAATGATATATCATACAAGCTAGTGATGTTGTTATAATCAGTTCTGGGAAGAAATAATTCTTGATGTTTTGACTCAATATTGTACTTTGTTTATCATCCTTAGACTAATAGCAGAGCTAGAGGGATCCATTTAACATGGTCTTAAGATAACTTTATATTTTGTAGGAGCGGGAAACTAGCAAGTACTTCATGTTTATTTCTAAGGTTGAACAGTATATTTCTGAACAGGACAAGGAAGGGGGACTTGAGATTTGTATTTTGCCACCTCTATTTTCAGTTTGGCCATTGGCCTCTTAGGACATGTTTTTTCAATTCTATACATATTGTTTGCCTTAACCTTTAAAATGAGGATAGTGGTTATGAAGTTTTTGTTTATCCAATTACACATGTTTGGATGAAAGGCATTGTGTAATGGTTTATTAATTCTCATATGCTTTGCTTCTGCCATCTGCCTGTTTGCTGGTTTGCTTATTCAAATGGAAGGATCTGTGCTACACCCTGATTTTTTTTTCATCTTCATTGCGCTCAAAATTGAGAGCTTCAATGGGGCTGATTAATTGGTGATTAACATCACGTGGAAGAAAGCAGTTTCCCTGAGGATTATATATTTCCTGCTGGTCTGAAGACTAGAGAGTACAGGGAAGGTCTCTATGTGGCTCACACAGTAGAAAGTTGAGAGGGGAAATTTCTTTCATTTGTATGGGAATCTGCAGCTCTTATAGCGTTTTGATCAGAAAGGGAGAATTTGCCTCTTGCAAATACAGCTGCTTCCCTTGTCAAGTTACTGATCCACTCCACAATCAGTTTGCCTGCCTGCCAACATGATGGATATTCCTACCAGCTAGAAACTGGAAAAATGGATTCCCTGCTCAGCTGAGTCAGTGTCAGTCTTTTGTTTTGGTATCTAAGCTTGTGATAATGATTACTTTAGGTCCTACTCTCCCTCCCCCACCACCCTCCCTACCCCGGAAGAGTTCTGAAATTAAAGATTTCAGTTGAGCTCACTAAAGCTCAGTAACCTTAATATAACTGACCACAGCAGTAAACTATTAAGTCTTTCTAGTCCTGTCACATCACCATCAGGTGTCTTGTACACAGTTGTTGAAGATAATACAACACATATAGATAGGCAATATATGCCAAAAGCTTTTCTGTTGCAAGTATTTTCTCAGGCTGTCTTTTTGCCTTGATAGGTGAATGCAGGGATTCAGAAAGACTTCTTTGATTGTTAAAATAAATTTAAAATAACCTCCAAAATCCACACCACAGTCCATTAAGAAATCTGTTGCTATTTTACTTTTTAGCTCTGAAGAGCTCAAACTAGGACATATAGAGACATAGAAAATGTAAGGCACGACCTGTTTGTTTTTGTGTTGGGTTCTTCATCTGTTGTGTGACAAGCTAAGCAGGCTGGGATGGACAACTTGCAGTACTGGAAAATGAATCAGGAGCTTTTCTGTTTTTTAATTTTTTTTCTGGAAGCCTCACCTTTTGGAACTAAGGATAAGAACAAAGTGCAATTATTTATTTGGAATGTTGGAAGCTACTAATTACATGGAATCATAGAATTGTAAAAGGTTTTGGGTTGGAAGGAACCTTAAAGGACACTGAGTCAAATTCTCTTGCAGGTAGCAGGGACATATTTAGCAGAGCCCTGTCCAAAGTAACCTTGAATGTTTTCAGGGATCAGGCAGCTTACCACCTCTCTGAGCAACCTGTGCCAGTATTTCAACACGCTAACTGTAAAATATTTCTTCCTTACATCTAGTCTAAATCTATTCTCTTTTAGTTTAAAACCATTACACCTTGTCCTGTCACAAGAAGCCCTGCTAAAAAGGTTGTCTCCATCTTGCTTGTAGGCCCATTTAAGTACTTGAAAAGCTGCAATAAGATCTCCCTGGAGCCTTCTTTTCTCCAGACTCAACAATCCCAGTGCTCTCAGCCTGTTTTAGGAAAGAACTGTTCCATCCCTCTCATCATTTCTGTGGCTCAGGCAGGTCTGTGTCTTTCTTGGAGGGGAGCACTCAAACAAAACACAATCCTCAAACCTTGAAGGTTATGTATTATTTTTTAATTCACGCCATACTTCTTGCTATAATATGGAGAGAATGGTGGTGGTTCTTCCCCCCCCGCCCCCCCAGTTTATCAGCTTTGGGTGTGCTGATGCACAACCTTGCCTGTTTCCCAGGGATAGATGTTTAGGTTTTACCGTAAACTTAGCGTCTCCAGTTGGGCACTCAGAGATGCTTTTAAAAGCTACAGGATGTTGACTAATACTCCATTGCTCACTGTCCCTTATTCTATTTCCACTGCTTTTGTAAGGATATGAAGGATTAAAGTTCAAAAGAATATGCACAAGGCAAATGAAATTACACAGGTTTATTATGTTAGAGCCATTTGTAAAGTAACTGCTTTGAGGTGGTTTACGGTTTACATAGTGTTGTGAATATTGGTATGAATTTCTCTTTGCTTTTCCAGGTGCTGGTTTCCAGACACAAATATAACCTCCAATTCCCAGCACACTGATCTGTCTAAACACAATTTGACATGCGTTGCTATTAGCTTAGCACCTTATCAAATAATGTGCCCTGATAGAGATAAAAGGTTTTACAACCTTGCCGCCTTTGTTTCTGTGTGCGTTCACCCACAGAGACAGCTCTGCAGCAGCTAATAATTAACACAAAAGACAAAGACAAATCTATATGGCTCAGTGTTGAAGGCTCCAATGTGCATGTTAAGCAGCCAGGGAAGTGAAATCTACAGCAAAAGGGTATAAAATGGGATCTTCAAACAAGGCTTTAGAAGGAATTGAAGTTGGGCTTTGTAAAGTCTTGCTTTAACATGATGGAGCAGATGTCAAACCGCTGTCTGGAAATCAGCACAGTTCTGTGTGTCGGAGCGTTTACTCAAATCTTCAGAGAAGCTCTTGCAGCTTTGTTAGCAGTAACCCTGTGTTGCTTTGCATGCCAAGTGTAAGTAAAGTATCTGAGAAAGGAATTAAGTGTGCTGAAAAATCAGCTAGGGAGATGACATAAAAAATTCACTGAACTAAGTCTTCCTTTCTAACTTATTTAAGTTTTGTGTGTTTGCGGCTGTACACAGTTTTAAGTGGTAGCTTGGGGAACTAAACTCAAGGCCATGCTGGCTTTCTCTGTTTTATTTCCATTAACACTTCAGAGGCTAGTGAGGGCCCCTTTCTTGTTACTTTCTTGAATTCATCTAGCATCTTGAGTCTACCTAGCGTTGTAAATGTGACCTTACCAGACTAGATGCTCCAAAATCGAAGTTGTTCTGACAAGTATAGTTAGGTGGTCCTGCATTATCCAGGACTGTGAAACAATTTAGTTCCCTTTTCTCCCTCCAAAAGTCAAGTACTTCAAAAGTAAGAAACTTGCTTATAGACTGCTAAGGCACTATTTTATTGTCTGAATAGATCTACAGTCTCTGGTAATGAAAGCAGTGAGCCCCTTCGTAGTTTTAAAAATCGGGTCAAAATTCTAGTTACATGCATACATGTTATATCTTTTTCATCCAAATCAGTTAAAGCCAGACCTCTAGAGATACTTGACAACCAAAGTAGGAAAAGATGTCATGGGGCATTTGCAGAATTGTGTCTGCAGGTGCTTCAAAAAACTCACTAAATATCACCTGTGTTTTAAAGCTTATGAATGTCTCTCCAAAATATGAATCTGGGTTCATCTGGAAATCTTTTGGAGCATGGATTCAGTTATGTTATATTCTTGTTCCTATTTTTAAAATCTGGCCTCATGTTATAAGTGATCCTTTATAGAGTCAGTGTCTATAATGCTGAAGTAAAAGTAATTAGGGATAAGAGAGACACTTCTTTTAACAAAATGAATTGGAGGTACTTCAGTTCATTATATTTTGTATTGCTACAGTGACCTAATTCATCACCCTATCAAAAGGAAAAAATAAAACTGGAAGATATAAATGAATTAAAGCTCCAAATTCCCACAGAGGTGGTAGATAGAATAAGCTAGGGAGCAAACAGTCATACTTTGAGGTTGTCTACAGAATGGATGTTTCACTTTGAAGCCTTATGGTGTCACACTGATCCCAACATCCACAGAAGACTTGGATAATTACAATTTGACTGAAATTTTTAAAGGAAGCCTAAGGAATTTTGATAGCAAATTTTCACTGAGATTCAGTAAGACTTGGTAGTTATTTAGAAGTACTTCAGAGGTATTTTTTTCCCTGAAGTTTTTCTTTAATGCATCTCTCAATATCTTAGCAAGGTAAACTTGTATGCTTTGGTTCCTGACATAGCTTTCCAAAGGGATATTTTCTGCTTGCCGTCTAGTGTCTGATGTCTTCTGAAGCTGACTAGAGATGTCTTGTGTTATGTTCTGACTTCACTAGCAGTGGTGACAATTGATTTTCATTCTGTGAACCAGCACAGCTTCAAGAACATTTTGTGTGTTGCTGAAGTATAATGTCGGGCCAAAAACCTCTTCTCCAGTGTAAGTCTGCCAACTGTGCAATGGAAGCAAGTTGTGCTACTGCTTATGGCCTGATTAAATAGTAGATTGTGGGTGTTATATGGTAACCTTAGTAGTATAGCAAATCTTCAAAATATTATAAATTCACCATCACACCAAGGGTAGTGGTCTCCATCAACAGAACAAGGCAAAATAAAATTATTTGAAATTCTTTTTATCCTTCTGAAATAAAATGGTTTGCCCAGTTTTGTTTTCTATACTACAGAAAGAGATGCAAAAGATTACCCAGCTACAACAACCTACGTATTAGTCTTGCCTGAGTTGAAAAGGAAAATCGTAGAAAACCATATGGTCACTAGTAGCTGCTTCCCTGATGTTTGTGATTTGTGCATTCAGCAGCTGTTTTTTCTCAAGCACTAAACTTGCTAGAGTGGCCTTCTCTAGTTTTTCAAATAAATTGAAGTCTTCTAGGAGCTGTATATTTTGTTCCTGTCATTCATTGTTGGTCACCTTTTCTCTCCTGCTCTTTTAGTCTCTGGAAACAATGAATTCTCATTCATTGCCTTGCTTGTATTTGACTTCCTGAAAATAGTTATTCCTTACTCTTTGCTAGTTATACTTTCAGTTTTTGTTATGCTTTGTGTGATGCATTAGCCTAGTTATGCCTGTAGATTCATTAGGAAGTGTCTATTCAGAAAAATCCAAAACCAAACAGCAAATAATAGGAACTACACTGAGCCTTATGGTCCTGAATTGCAATGAAAAGCGACACTTAGAAGAAGCCACAAAGGTTTCTTGGAGAAAATCTCTGAACAAATGCAGGATCCCTGAGGAAAGATTTGGGTGAGGCAGTTACTTCATAATGCTGTTCAGTGGGGCTGAAACTTGCACTTGGAATTTGTGACAGAAGATGTAGTTGTAAAAGGCAAGGTCATCTTAACAGGGAAAAACCCTAAGCAAAACAGCCCAGATTTTAGTGTCTTTCCCCAGGCTGATGTCTGTCTGTCCCTCTCAGAATCTGAGGAGCTTGTATCCCTTCACAAAACTATGCAGCTCTCTGTTGCTTTTAGGTAAAAATCATAAAGACAACAGCATAGGCATGAGTGAAAGTAGCACTGTGATTTTTTTGCAAGTGTTTCTTCTGCAAGTTCTTGCTGAAACTATACAAGGATATATATCCCCTGAAATATTGTTGTCAGTGTTGATCTTTGGATCAGTGATACTTCAGAAAAATTTGTTTTGCTGATATCTAGTGTGTTATCAGTTAGTGAACTATCAAATCCCATGGTATGAAGTTGAAAGCTATTTCTATGTTCCTGACCCTGTAAGCACATACCCAAACAAATTACCAGTTAAATGTCTGTCAGTAAAGCAACTCAGAAGAAGGTGTTCATGTACTACTTTTACTCTACTTAATGTAGATGTGTTATTTGTTCATAGTGTGTGCTGAATGAATACAACATTCCTGAAACCACTATGGAGATATATCTGTACCTGTATGTCCTACTGACAAAGAGATGAAGAATTAGATGGGTAAGATCTAGTTGTTCTTATGCTGAATCCTGTAAAAGAAGTGCTTGGCTGGGCTGATAATAGGCTGCTGCCCTACACTTCTCCTACAACTTCTCTATCTAATATTCTTAGCTTCAGCAACCACTAATATTTTCCAAACTGTACAAGCAGTGAATAGAAAGAGTGTCTGAAGCCTGAACTACTATTTTCGGTCAGTTTCTTTATTTGCAAAAAGCAAGCTTATAGACTTACATTCACTTATTAATAATTTCATTAATATTCACTATCAAGAGTGTTAAGCATCTAAAATAATCTATTAATATGACATATTTGTGGTTTAATATTTTCTTTCCTATTAGCTGGTGACAAACTCTGAGATTTACCATTTGTGCCATGACCAACCTGAGAACCTCCTCATCTTTCTTCTTGATTTACAGCTCATAGGAGGAGGACAGATTAGTCACTATGTTGTGATTTATTCTCTGACTGACCCTGCTCTGGCAACTGAGCTTTGTTTCAAGGCTTTTTATTTTGAGTGTGAGGCTTTTTGGGAAGGCTGCTAGTAAGGTGTAACATCTCATTCTTGTGACTGAAGTGGTTCTCATACAGTTTCACACTGGAGCGGGCTGCGCATTGCAAACATTCAGTCCTCAGAAGATTAATATTAAGTATGATTTTTATTTGCATTGTAACAACTTAGAACTTCTGTTCAAGTACTGGAGCCCTGTTGTGCTAGGCACTGTACATCTTTAATAAAATAACTCTGCTCTCTGATTATACATTGAAGCCATAGGTGAGTGCAAGAGCTAGAAGAGAAATGTAAGGTAATATAAAGATGATAATGGCTAGAGAAATAGCAATAGTTAGAGGATGCTCACTGCCTGAAGGGTAACAAGTAGAAAGAACAAAAATAGAGCCTCATTACCCTGGAAGCTGCAAAATAAAATCTGAAACAGTATTATCTCCCTGTTGCTGTCTCTCATGGGAAGTAGAGAGGAGGATGGATACGGAGGAACATCATGTATCTTCAGACATCAAATCTGTCTTGGCCACAGCCAGAGCAAATGCATATAGAGCTGTCCCCTAAACTGTTGAGTTTCCTCAGGGATTTGAAAAACATATCCCTTGGAGGAATACTTCGTTTCCTAATCTGGAATACCAAGGGAGGAAATTACACACATTGCAGCTTTCTTTCTCTTTTGTCATTTTTGTTTTCTCTGAGGGATTTGTTATGGCTTTTACCTAGTGAACTTTATGGAGTGCTCAGTGATATGTAGAGCATCAAGGTTTTGGCCATGACAAAACTAACTCTTTGTCTAGTATACAAGCAAAGGTGAAATAGTAAGAACTCATGGTAACTCTTAGTTGAATGTCCCTGCTAAGTATCAAAAACTATTATGTTGAGAAAGGAAGCTTTTGGTTAAATTACGAAATGCATGTCTGGGCAAATTTTATGATTTCTTGCATTTCACGTCAAGTTAATTCATTCCTATGAATGTCTCTACTGTTAGTGTTTCACAGATGTAGTTTTGTGACCATTTGCATAATTATCTAAATGGGCAGCTCTTTGTCATCTATCTTACTTCCCCCTCAGGACCTCTTGATTTTTATTTTTTTTTTGCAGTCTTTTGAAGTCCAGACCATGATTTCTGGGGTGTAGGTATTGGCCTGATTAACTTCAAAGGGACACACCACTGACTATCGTATTAGCTTGTCAGTTGGCCTCCAGCAGACATTGTGATTGTGAATGAAATTGAGTAGCTTTACTGCAGGTATCTCTTTTTTCCCCCCAAAGAGAAATGGCAAAATAATTAAAGATGAAGGTTAAACAATGTCATTCAAGTTTATGTTCATTTGCTAGCTTATAGTATCTGCTACAGCTTTAATTGAAGAGAGGTATGAGATGCCAATATGTGATGATGAGAATCCAATCCTACTGGTGCTGATTTGAACAGCCCTGTGATGCAAGAAAGGCAAATCTGCATTCTCTGCAGTAAGACCCTGGGAATGATCTCAGCTGTCATGTCAGATGAAAATTCATGAGCCTATCCTGTCACCATGCAAGGCAGCATAATAGAATATAGTCTCATTCGTATAAATTTCTGTTTTCTTCCCCTGCCACTTGTCTTTTTAGCTATTAAGCAGGGTTAAGGACCCTCTTGTCACTGTTATTAATACAGAGAATCTATATCAAGGAGGCTTTTGCCCTTCTATTCCTTGGAAAGTTTTTCTCAATGCTAGAATTAGAAGTGCAGATGAAAGCTGGAAAAAATGGAGATGGAGAAAGGGGTAGATATTCAGTAGCTATTTTTCAGGAAAGAAAACTCAAGGGAGACTATATATGTAATCAGATAGTTTAGAGACACTTTTTTTCCCTTTTGATATAAGAGAGAGGAACCAGATCTAAACAATAGATCAGTGGCCTCACTGTGGAGCACATTAGAATAGGCTACAGCCTAAATCCTTATCAAATGATCTTAAACGTTAGGGGCTTGTTATTGTTGATTTTAGCAAGTCTACTTCAGGGACTTGCTTATTAGGTTTCCTTGCTCAGGGAATTGAACTTTCCCTTCAGGAGGATTACCAGTAGCTCCTATAGACCTAATCAACATAAACCTTCAGCCCAGCAGGCAGGTGTCACAGTAGCAGTTCGTTTACAAGGTAAGTATGTACAAGATAGGAGAAGTTCAGAATTAGTAATGCAAGTTTGCTGTCATTTTTATCATTGGACCCTGCAGGGAGGATCTGATTAAATGGATATTCAACTCTTTGCATTAATATCCACCTAATTTTAATTTGCATGTGATTAACATTACAAAGTATAGTTTTATTATTTGCTGTTGGAAAGCAGATCTCTGGTAGGAAGGAGCTGCATGCAGTTGCTAAAATGCGATATAAATTACTTTATCTCGTATCTTTTTCTGTCTCCTGCAGCATATTCATTTCAAAATCTATTTTCTGTGGTATAAAATGCAACATCCAGGTTGTTTCCTGAACTAAGTTGGTTCATATGGTGCTTTGTCTTATAGGTCATTTATGAAAAAATGATCTTGTAGACCTAGCAATCATAAAATACCCGATATTGTTTCACTGAGATACATGTTTAGAGGTACGACCTGTAGTATAAATCCCATCCTAGGGATCTGATTTGGATTTCAGAGTGTCTTAGTTCTACCCACATCTTCTGACATCCATCTGGGAAGTGGTAGGAGGCAAATTAGTTCACCTCTGCACTTTTTTTCCCCCCCCTCTCATTCATGTTTAGCTGGTCAGTTTAGACTCTCTTGACTGGCCTTAGAATAAAAAGGAAGAATAGCTGTGTTCACACATTGACTTTGTGGGTCTATGGCTCTTGTTGGGCAAAAATTGCCTCTAATAATTGAAAATTAAGTTCCTTACTAAAAGTGATTTTTAATTAACCAATAAGTTGTATTTGAATCTATATGTTAAGCACACAATTGTTTGGGCTTTTTTTACACTAAACAAGTATTACTATTCTTTTAGATGAACTTGTATATTTCAGTAATGTGCTGAACTATATGTCATTGGCATGGTGAGGTTGCTGCTGGCAAACTACTGATATTCAATGCTTTCCCTCCTCAATCTCTTAACTACATCTTGCTGGAAGATTGGTCGTTGTATTTAAAAGATTATACTGTGCTTGCCTTGTTTCCTGTATTGTTTTTCTACGATGTGTTACTGTGGCTGTGCCTGTTAAGATAGATCTTTATTTCAGTCTAGTGTGGCAGCTCACATAATATCATATTAACACATGTGGGTCCTGCAACCTGTTGACTTGTGAGCGTGACCTTTCTGCTATAAAATCACATCCCAGAAATACATATCATCAAGACTTAAATGGACAGTTGTAGTTGTGCTATAGAGTATTGTGTGCTCTTCTCTTCCGGCAGTCTTACATCTATAACAACATTGGGGATGCTGATCTCAATAGATTATACTACTTCATTTCAGTAATGTAAATCACTTACTATAGGCTTCTATATGCCGATTACGTGTGGAAAGCAGCACAACATGTATGTATTGTTGAACCAATACGTGAACAAATTCATAACACTGGTTTGTTCACTTAAAAGTGTTAAGAATCAGTGTTACCAGAATTGTGAAACTGTACCTTAATCAAAAAAAAAATCTAGTAGAAAACTCTTCCACCAAAACTCATTGGAACCTTGTTGACACCAGAATGTTGAGTTAGTTGAAGGTTTGCATATTGAATGAAATCTATACCCAGATTTGGAGAAATGCAGCACAGAAGTATCTTCCTGTTAAATTGTATTGAAGTAGACAATCATCTAAGGAGTGGAATAATCGTACACATACATGGAATAAATGCTAATTTCTGAACTGTATAGCTTTAAGGTAAAGCTTACACTTTTTTTGTTAATCCTTAATTTGAACAATGTTCATGGATGTGCATTTCCCTGGTATTTACTTTAAAGTCACATCAATGGGAACAGGTCTTACTCCCTTAATTGACAGTTATAAAAGCATTTAGAGTCTGGAATCAGGTGGTCCAATATTTCCTTAGTTGGCTTTGGATCAGCACACAGATCCACAATATTTCTTTACTTAAGTCCAGTATTTTGTGACTTCCTATCAGAATAAAATATATCTGAACCATCAGTTATATGAATGCTGTATGACAACACTGAACGCTTATAGTTGGCAAAACTTAATTTTTTGCAATGTACTGGAGGGCTGAAAAACCCTTAACACATCTGATTTTCAAAGCAGAGTTAGAAGTAAAGAAGTTCATTAAAGGTCTCAGAGGGTAGTTTAGCAGCTCTTGCTTTTACAGTTGTACTAAGAGGATGAAGCTAATTACGGTACTGTGTCACATAACTTTTAGTTTGGTTGCATTGATTAGTTTGAGAAACATCTGTAATATAGTGCAGAAATTTTTTTTAACCTATAGAGGCAGTTGCACTCTTGATTTGAGCTGTCTTTCCCTAATTTGGATACTTAGCACATCTGTCATTCACTAACATATGGTCTTTGTATCCTGTATAATGTACTTTTCCTCAGCCCTGTATGTGTCAGGTGAAAAGCTTCTGCATTTTGTGCAGTCTATAAGCAGCAGCAGATTACTGCTGGAGAGGAATGACAGTAATTGACTAGTGTGGCCACAGTTAACTCTGTGGGAGAGGTGTTAGGGCTAAATGATGTTGTTATGGCATTTCTGCTCAAATAAATAACAGCATAAAAAGATTTAGAAGTAGTTTCCAAATGACCAGGAAATGGAAGTAAACAAGTCATAAATTAGCATGTTTGTTCTCTTTGCCACAATCTGTGTTGTGTGCTGCCAGTGGGGCTTCATCAGTGAGCAATAGGGATGACTTGATGTAGAGGAGGCAAGCTTCAAGCCTATTGAGAAGTGACACAACAGGCATAAGCCGAATTCAAATACAAATGCTGAAGACATTTACAGAGGACAGGACTTCTTCCTGTGCTGTGTCTTTAAAATGGAATTCTTTTATCACAGGCAGGAGAGTTTGTGAGACGTTAAGGCCCAGATTATCATAAGAATTAGGTACTTCTTATTTTGGTGTTTCTAATCTTACTGATGAGAAATCAGTAGGAGTGTCATTGATTACAGACTGATAACATGCTGGTAATACTGTTGCTACTACATGTTTTCCTCAGCCAGGTCCCCAGCACCTCTTTTTATTGGAATAATGCACATTATAGATGCTGCTGGCTCTACATTTCATAGTCTGAGATACCTATGTGTGCCTTTTATTCATTGGTATGATCCACAGTGAGTTTTTCCCCTCATAAATGGGAATGGAGTGTGGGGGCTTATTGTGTTTTGGTTTTTTTTGGGGGGAGCAGTGGGTGATGTGCTTTTTGGTCTAAACAATTGTCATGGCCATTTGTAAACTAAAGGAAGATTTCTAGTCCTATATATTGCTGCTCTTGGTCTGCAGCTGTATATAGAACTGAAGGTGGAATAGGCACAGTTTTATTTGTATTTGCCAGTTGTCTTCAGTAGCGTAATTATTTCATCTGATGTGACTCTGAGGGAAAGCCACAGCTGGGATTCTGGGTGTAGCTTCGTCTAGTTATGGTAGGACATCTGAAAATTCACATACCTGAGGATTGCCTAGTTCATGATTTCATAACAGTAATTTTAACTGAAGTGATTAATAATTGGTAATAATTAGCATACTAATACTATTTTGTGTTCAAAGAGTATTTTCTGCAGCACTTAGAAAACTGTGAAATGTAATCAACACAAACTATAATACGATAAACAATGTAAAAATGTAGATTTGACACAGTAAAGAGCATAACCCTCGTATCCTTTTGTCCACCAAGTAGTTGGGTTGGCCGTAACTTCCATGCTAATTGTGTTTTAAAGTATCTCTGAATGAGGGATAGCTAAATAATGAAAAATAAACATACCAGCTGACAATACCAAGTAAAAGCAATATAATATTAAATACTTTACATCTCTGTAAAGCAGAACCATAAATACAAATTGATAGGTATGCTTTGCATCTGGAAGATGAATGGTAATCTCTGAATCTGCTACAGGCAGGAGGAAATCTACATGGTCCCAGGGAGATGTGACTGCATGAATAGGAACTCTTTTGTTCCGTCTAGATGCATAGTGCAAAACCTAAGAGTGCTGTATTTTACAGTGACACATCGATCTTCAGTCACTGTGTCCTTGAGATTTCCTGCTCTCCTCCTGCCGTGCAGAGCTGTGACTTTTGTTTTTTGTTACAGATCACAGACTTGTTTAGTTTTTGGAATTATTTTGTGGGGTTTCTAGCACACGTGGAAAGAATGCTCTCTGAACTCTTCTAAACAAAACAGGGCATGTCAGCTTGTGGTGAAGGGTGTCTGAGGGTATGCTGCTAGGTATACGTTCTTTAAAGTTATCTATGATGCAGGATTTTCAAGAACAGCAAAGTGATTTGAGAATATGGAAATCCTTCAGTTTAAATTGCTCCTTGATTCATTAGGTGCTAGGTTTTTTTTCTTCTCATTGATTGAAAGAGAAAATGCTACTGATAATGGCTGCAAATATATCTTTCTCACTAACAAGTTCTTACATGTACCTTTTTTGTTTGAGAGCTATTAGTAAGTAGCTATTAAAATATTGCTTGCTTTATTTATGTTTGCAATATATAGAATATGTGCAGTTGCAGATTGTGGTGGCAAATACAGTCTATTCAAATATGTCTGCAGCTTTATTTGGGTAAGAAAAAAAATATTGAATTTGGAAATCAATAGAAACAAAATACTACAAAAGTGCTATGTGCTAAAACTTGGAGGTACATGGTTAAAGAAAGCATAGTTTAGCTGCAGAAAGTCTAAGGCTCTTGAAATCCTCAAATGGAATATAATAACTTATTTTCAGGATCTAACTGGGAAAAACCCACACTTTCTCCAATAGTCACTATTCTAATTTACTAGAAAAAAGCTTTTACATGGTTGTTGTTGCCAAGGTAACCACTTCCTCCATAGCCATGTGTTCAGCATATGTGTATCACTTTATCTCAGCTCTGAGGCAATATCATGGCATTGCATTTGGGAAATTATTACCTTTTTTAAAAGTCTATAAAAACCTCTTAACGTCTAGAAGATGCATTAAACGATCTCACTCGAGATTTAAATGATTCTTTTGGGGTTCTTTTATGCTAAGGTTCTGAACATGTCTTGAGTCTTTTCAAACTCAGTGCAGAATTTAAAAAGTAAACCAATCAGTGTAAATATTTTGTTTCAAATACATATGTACAGTGATGGATTATACATAGACACAGCCATATATATAAATGAATTGTGTGTATATACGTACGCAGCATTGATTGACAAACAGAAACCTGAGGAGGTCTTGCCATCATTATCTTCCTTATGGTTGATACATTTTGGCACTCAATCCTATTAGCTGTCCAACTATCTGGAGCCACTTGAGAGTGGGTCACTTGAGCCACTGCTATCGAACAGAAATATTAATGAGAGTATTTGTGGTGCTGTGGTGACTTTAAAGATACTATTTAAGATTTGTTCATGTGTAGTTTGCATAGTGAACCAGCAAAGAACGACCAGTTTTGTCAATTTCAGTATTTACTGTTAAACTCCAAAGAGCTTGTCAACAGAGCTAATGTAGAGCTTAAAAAATTGGGAGATGTGTGTAAAAGGATAGACATAGAATGGACAGACTAAAAAGTATAGCATAGATAGGTGTATTGCATGCAACATTTGAAATACCAGGCCTATAATTTTCAGTGAATTAGAGCAAGTCTGCTTCCTACAGATTCAGTAGAACCAGGAACATGTAGACTTTGGAGTTGGTCCTTCTGATCTTAAAGTTGGCCTTGTAGAAAAACCTGATATATCTAAAACCAGCAGACACAGAAACATTTGTTTTGGGTAAACTGTTTCGTATAAGATGAAAGAAAATCCTGAAGCCACTATGACCTTTCTTCCTGTTGACCTGTGTATGAAGTTTAAATAAACACATAAATAAAAAAAGGCTATGCTAGTATATTTATGCAGATCCTTTGAGTAAGGTATGAATGAAAAACAATTAAGTGTGTACATAGTAGCTGAGGGGTAAAACTTGGCATATTTCAAATTCCACCTATGCTTGCTTTGAGATCTCACTTTTGGCATGTGCTACCCTCCTACTTAAAAATTTTGAAGCAAACCCAAAGGACATGGAAACAAATGGAAATGTTTTCATTGGACTGCATTTTTGTATAATTACATTAATACCATGTCAATGAAGAAACTTTGCAAATACAAGTTTTATTAACTTGTGGTTTCAGGCAAACAGCACACTCATTAGAGGCAGTGCAAATGACTTGCCTCTTGAAACTCCTTGTCTAGTTCAAGAAGGACAGGGAGCTACTGGAGAGAGTCCAGCACAGGGCCACCAAGATGGTCAGGGGAGTGGAGCATCTACCCTATGAGGACAGGCTGAGAGAGCTGGGTCTCTTTAGCCTGGAGAAGAGGACACTGAGGGGGACCTCATCAATGTTAAGGGCCAGTGTCAGGAAGAAGGAGCCAAGCTCTTCGCAATGTCATCCAATGGTAGAACAAGGGGCAATGGGAGCAAGTTAGAGTATAGGAGGTTTGGTGTTAATATGAGGAAGAATTTTTTTACAGTAAGGGTGACAGAACACTGGAACAGGCTGCCCAGGGAGGTTGTGGTGTCTCCTACTCTGGAGGCATTCAAGGCCTGCCTGAACTTGTTCCTGTATGACCTTACCTAAGGTGTCTTGTTTTGGCAGGGGGGTTGGACTTGATGATCTTTCTTGGACCCTCCCAACCCCTAGCGTTCTATGATTCATAAACTCACCAGACACTGTCCAGATTCTATGATTTACTGTTGCAGCATCTGAAAACTGCAAAAACTTTATTTCAAATGGTTTTCTTCCCACTTGCAGAATAAATCACCAGGTCAGTGGATGTTTCCATAATTTAATGCTTTTTACACTTAATCTTTTAACTACTTTTATTTGTTTGCGTTGTGACACACATTACTTATGACTGTCCTGTTCAGAGGGAGCCAAACTGGGCACAGTAATCTTTTATATCTGTATTGGAGAGCAGATCATGCAGAAAATTATCTTAGTAATAGCGCTTGAGTTTCCTCTTAGAGATAACTGTCTGGAGCGTTTCTAGGGAAAGCCCCTGTGGCATGTGAGGGCCAGGGTGCCAGACTGTCCCTATAGACAGTACCTTGTTGGTAATCAATATATTTCAAAACCTTACCATAAGTTTCATATCCCTTGGTGTGCTCTAGTTTGTAACAGTTACTTGAATGACTGAGTAATATGTAATACTTCTTACTACTGCCTTCTGAACTCAGCTTCCTGAATCTAACAATTCAAGAGCTTGTGCCACTCTTCAAAGAACATGCTTAAACATAGAAGACATTAGAAAGGATTATAATTTTCTGATTATAATTCTGCTTTAACCTTATTGTCAATATCTATTGTGCTATAGCTAAACCTAATCAAGATAACTGAATAAACGAAGGAATTTTGTGCTTCTGCTACTGTGTAATATACTGGTAAAATTAGGCCAGAAATGTCTGTAAATTTCTCTTCTATCATATACCTCATCCTTATTTCTTATAAGGACCTCATTTACTTAATCAGTGTTCTGGAAAAGTCATGCTATCTTGATCGACCTTGCACACCAAAAGGAAAATTTTGAGTGTGAGGAAAGACCATTTCAAAGGTGCCTCCTGAGCTGTTCTTTTGTTGCATTTATTTTTTTTTCACTTTCATATCATCTGCACTTCCACTTTTACATACTTGTAACTTGAAGGTAATAATTTATAATGAGCAAGTCCCCTTAAGAGAACTTGTAATGTCAGTGTGGTGTCTGTACTGGAAATGCTCCCTTCTAGCTATTAGTTTTGTTACCAAGTGCTACTATGCCACAATATTAATTAGTAATGTGTGGGAGCTGATTTAAAGTCCAGGTGCTGAGCAAATTAAAAAGCATCAGTTCCCTGCAGTGAAGCAATAAGACCCTAGAGTTTGTGTCCTCATGTCCATATTCCACTCAAGTTAAATATATGTATGCTGGTGTATTTTTTTATTTAATAGTGAAAGTTGGTTTTGGCTGGTTTGATGCAACGCTGTGAAAAAACATAAAAGGTTCCTTTGTTGTACCTGAAGTACTTGTAGATTTTTCTTTCTAAATTCCACTCCTTTTGTTTGTTTGTGTTTTTTTTTTCCCTTTTTTTTCAGGCATGGCTTGCAGGTTGTACTGTATGGTTTTGGGCTTTTTTCCTACTTTCTCTAAAGGCATTAGGATCTCTCAAGCATTTCTACCCCCCAACTGTGTTAATTAGTGGCAATGCTTCAGATCAGTTGCACATCGTGTTATGGCTGGATAAACAAACCAATGTCTGGATACTCATCCTGGTGGTCTACCTGATGTCTCATACTGACTGTGCTTTCTGCTGTTGTAGAGTTGAGTAGAGTAACTTAATAGGGAAGCTGTGTGAATTTTTGTGTTGCTAAAAACACTTGTGTGAAAGCAAAGAACAGAACATTAATTGTTGTCTTTGTTATTATCTTTGTACTAAATTTTGTATCCTCAAAAATAGTTTATGCTATCAGTTTTTAGTAAAGAATCACCTCATTGTACCATTGAAATTAAGTTGGCCACTTGGCTTATGGTTGGTTGTATTGCATGGAAAATATCTCTGGAGTCAGTAACCTCTTACAGAGGGGCAGAGGAGACAGTTTAGGGCAATAGTGTTAAGCCACTTCAGCTGGATTTTCTGGAAGACGTCTGCCAGAGCCTCGAACTCTTACGATGTATCCTAAAAGCAATAAAAAAAAAAAAGGATCTCAAGTCTTAATACAACTTAAGAATGGATGGCACATCAGTGAGATGTTTGGAAGTATGTATGTTGTACAGAAATTCAGCTCTTGGCAAATTCCAAGAAGTGTTTTGTTTATTTTTTTGTTCTCGGGGAATTATTTGCTGGTTTTAAGGCAAAGTTGAGTTTTGGAAAACAATAAAACCTTTTTCTAGTCAGAACTTCTTGCTGACCAACTGAATGAAGGAAAATATTTTTTCTGTAAATGTTATTTCTGAATGTGTTTCACTGATCCTTTTAAATTTGGAATTTCTGGCATCAGAACTGTCTTTGAACACTGAAGAGATCAGTTGGAATTTTGCATGGAACACGGAAAGGTTAAAAGTAAAGGGGAAATTATGACAACTTTAAAAAAATATTTCCATTGTTTGCTTAAAACAAACAGTGGAGTTCACACTTATGCCAAATTTACAGTAGAAATAAGCCACCACTTTCTGAAACAATTTCTGCTTTGCTTTTTTTTTAAACCTGTTTAGTTATTACAGCAGACTCAGGACCTGCTTACACTCACTTTATGCTCTGTTCAGTAGGTGCTTGACAGCTTCTTGATTTGCACAGCTGGCATCCAGAAATCCCAGCAATTCTCTTATCCTGCCACCACCTAGCTCCTGCACAACATGTCCTCTGAAATCAGAGCTCTTTGCAGTCTTATGACTGTATGGGACTTCTGCCTGCAATGTCTGGTAGTTTGAGTTACATTTGCACATGAGGGTTTTGTCAGTTAAGAGTAAGAGACCTCCCATTCTGCCTACAGATTCGTTGATAAAAGAGAATCCTTGGGGAAGGGATTGTATTCTGTAATGGAACTGAGAACAAGATAGCCTGGTATTGATTGTAATGGCATACTGCAGCTACACTGGGAATAATGGCTGAAGAATTGAGATAATTAAACTAGTCATATTGGTACAGGAACAATGTCCAGAGTGTAGTTATGAATTTGAATCTCAATGGAATGACCTGAAAGTCACTCATATGATTGAGGTTTTTCAGTTGGTTTATACAGGTGTTTTGGCTTAAGAATTTTTGAAAACCTTTGGGCTTGTATACACAAAAATTGCAAAACCAAACACAAAACACTTGTTTCCAAAGAAAGATGAAAAAGGCCATCTGCTTGATTTTAGGTTTTTGGTTTTGTGTTTTTTGTGTTTGTTTTTTTTTTTTTTTTTACAAATGTGATGACCTTAGGAGTTGCTAATTTTTCCCAAGGCTGTCTCAGCATTGTAAATAATTACATTTAGATGACTGTGTTCTTTTGCTTGTTTTAATTCTGTATTTCAAGATTTCTAGGGCATACTGTATACGAGTAGAATTCCCTCTATTGGGAAATCCTAGACTTCTGTTCTAATACAGTTACCTAAATTATCAGTAGTTATTTAATAGTTTTAATTAGCTAAAATAAGTAATTATTAACTTAAAATTAATGCTATATGGGATAAACAATTTGAAAACGGGGATCCTTCAGGCCAATATGTACATATATAACTCTTAGTCCCTAGCTATATATCCCTACTTGACAATTCATCACTGAGAAGTCCCAAAAGGATCTCCAAGAGCTCTAACTGGATGTCTGCACAGCTCTACCTGCAGTGTAAAGGATGATAACTAGGGTTAGGCAAACATTTTGGGAGTAACTCAGTGAATTCATTCCCCTTCTCTCTCTTTTCCTCTTCTTTTATGGTTTCTACAATAACAGGCTGATTTCTCTAAGGTTTTCTGTTTAAGAACACTTTGTACTTCTGTGGATCACTTTTAGAATATAGTTGGAAAGCAAACTCTTTGTATTGATTATTCATTTGAATATTTTTCTTTTAATTGGCCATTTAGCACTTTGGATGGAAAATCTACTATTTAGGATGACATAAGTGATAGTCTCTGATTTAATTTTCTTTCACTACTGGGATCCTGGGAACTTATGCTGCCTGCCTAGTAAATAATCATGAAACTTTAGGTTTTCACCAACACTACAGAAAAATAAAATAGGTGTATTGAGATGACTGCAGTTTCTGGAATACTGTCAGACTGAATTTGAGTAGAAATAGAGCTCTTCAATATTTCAGCTCATTTAATGAATTATTATGAATTTCCTTTTTTCCTCTTTTTTTGACTGTGGCTTAAATTGTCAGCCAACATGTAGGGGAAAGCTGGTGTAATTGCAAAGTGAGATAACAACAGCGCTGAGGAAGTCGAAGTATGTCACGGCACGACAATATGCCATGCACGACAAGATTCTGAATGATGAGTTCACACAGACTTGAAACACACACACACAAGACATGCAGCGGTGGTCGTGTTTAATCTACAAAGTGTGTAATATAGGCCAAGCAGAAGTACAAGAGTCACAGGTAAAGACTACATGCAAGAAAAATTGGCTAGCACCGCGCTATTGTTAGCAAGTGTCTTTTATACCTTTACAGAAAGAATAATGACCAATTAGCAAGTGACACTTGCACATACAAATTAAACTGACCAATTAAGAAGCAACAGTTAGTAGTAAAAACAACTACCATAAATGAGAATAAAACAGTGCACTTCAAAGAAATGTGAATGTGGTAAGACTGGTGCTGTGTGGTGTGGGAAGGATAAGATGTTAAGGCTCTGTGGGACGCCAAGGTCTCTGTGTGCAGTTGCAAAGGCTCCTGCTAGGTGACTCCCACTTTCTCTCCCAGGCTATCTAACTGCTTTCTTGTGAGAAACTGACTTTGGCCTTGTCCAGCTTCCCCTCTGCTACGCTCTAGATCCTGCAGCCCGCAATAGCATGCCACAACAAAAGTACAATTTAACAGCAAAGTAACTGAGTAAAATGTGATGGAAATGGTGACCATGCTATGATTTTACTATGGTCTGCTGTTACATAGGAGCTTTTATATTTCAAATCAAGCTTTCAAAACAGCATGTTAGGAACTATAACTTTTCCAAATATGTAATTATATAGCTAACCAACTTTAACAGTGTAGTTCCAGATTTGGATTATTCTATAGGTTCTGTGTCTTGCCTTGTTCATTTAAGGAAGCATTCGTTTCACAAAAGTAATAACAGACTTTCAGTTTGCATGAGTTGAGCAAAAATTTTAATGTTTTAGTACAAATATGTTGTATATTTGATAGAGACTGATGTCTCTGGGGTTAGAAGAAATAATATGATCTTGGCAACAAAAATATTGACCTCTGAATTTTGTTTTCCTTATACTTTTTACTACACAGCTTCCCTTTGAAATTAATTCAGTTTAAGAACATTATATGTTAATTGAAGAGGTTAGGTTAGTACCTGCTGTCTTCATTAACAGCTGTTACCAATTGGTGGAGCTTAGGTATTAAGGAATCTAGTGGGGTTTGAGGAGAAAAATTTATATTTTTTCATGGCATTTAAGCACACAATAAGCTTGTTAGTGGAAAAGTTTCATTTAGCAACATGACTATATCTATGGTGGGCTGGGCTGGAGCTGTAGGTGAATATCCCTAGCATAGGAGACTCAGGAGAGACAGGGTACTTTGAATAGGTGTTCCAGAGGGATGATTAAGAGCAGCCATTTGGGCTGTAGCTGTGCCTACATCAGAAAGAGAGGTATGACCTGCTCTGTGCTTGGCAAAGTTTCAAGTTGCAAGCTCTAGTCTCAAGCAGTCTTTGGACAACAATTTTCATTAGGACTTAATAGATGGGCTATATGATGTCTCATAAGAGTACAGGAGAATAGAGTTGCTTCTCTGAGTTGTTTAGGGCACATCAGGCTGGGCACACATGGTGTAAAACACTTGAAAAGTGCAGGCTGGTTTCTCCAATTCATTATTTTTGTTCTGTGGAGTGGAACAATTTTCTCACGTTCTTTAATCTAGCCCCTGCTTCCCATAGGTAGCTGTATACTGTGTCTGTTTCCAGAGGGTGTAATTCTAATAAATCCTACTATTAATTCCAGAATCTAGGAGGTTTTCTTAGGGTACATCTCTTTTTCTCTTCTGTACAAGCTCTGAGGCAAGTCACCTTGTGAATTATGAGGACAGTGGTTTTGATTGGTTTCTCTGCTGGGGGGAGAGGAGAGGAAACCTTCCTGCTCCTTTTCCCTCTTAAGCAGCTGTGTGGGGCGAGCCACACACCGTTGGGATGACTTCAAGATTAATGTTAGCTTTTTATGAGGTTATTCTTTCTAATGGCATCTTATTTTAGTGTACTAGATTACTTTATTGGGTCAGTCCACAAACTTTGTTTGCATATGGCCTTCCAGATCTAAATGGCTATGTTGGATTTAAACATGTCCCTAATGTATGCTGTTGCTTAGTTCTTTGCTAATGATGTGCACGTAATAAGCTGGTTGAGTTCCTCCTCAGAAGAGTTTTGTTACGTTAGAAGCTGACTATACTTTACATTTTAAAGTATTTAAGCACCACAGAATAGAAGTGTACTGCAGTTTGCTACAGCTGCTAGATTAAAACATGACATAAGTGAATGCTATTCAGCCTGCAGTTATACTTTAAACCACACTGCAGACACCAAAACCAAACAAAAAAATGCCCCCAAATCCAGAAGAGGTGAATTCCCAGTAACAAAAAATTAATTGAAAAATGAGAAATTAGTGTTTCATGGATATGCCACTAATATTAACAGATGACCATATATTTCTCTACTGAGCTTCAAAAAAACCCCCTGTGTTTGAAAGGATATGTCTACACATGGGATGGATGAAGTGGAAGTATCTAGTAGTGTGTTTTGATGTTGAGAACTATATTTAGTATACTAACAGTACAGCATAATACTGAATTTATGTAATTATGAGTTGAAAGACGATGAGGAATTCTTCCCCGTGGGAAATCCCTTAAGTACAACATGTGTTTGATGGAAGCAGGTTTTTCTCCAAAAACAACCCCCCACCTCACTAAAATTATTTATTGGTTATAATTTTGTAAGCCTCAAAAATAAGTGATCTTCAGCAAGGATTCTTCTTAGCCCTATTAAACATGTCCAAGCTGCATCAGAAGCAGTGCAAACATTCCCAATACTTTGTCAGGACCTTGCCAATAATAATTAACACATCTTCAATTCCCTTTTGTCTGGTGGCAGAATTTTAACAAGTAACTCCTGTGAGTCCCTGAGAGGCCTTTCTGGGACATTGTTGATGACAACTTGCTGTGTTGGGATAGCTCATTAAAACATATATTGTTATGATAGAATCGGAATAAGCTTCTTGATTCTCCACTGATGATGATTCCCCACACAGAAGCCATGCCATATAACTTGTAATCTCTTCCTAAATAAACATCTGTGTTTTGTGGGCACATATGAGTGTTGTGCTAAGTGACAGCTTGCTATTGTTTGTTGGCTAGCATATGGGCTGCTGGAGGCCACAACAAGCATGATGAGTCCAGTGTCATCCCATAAGCTACAGAAGCATAGAGCTGGACAGTGGAGAGCACTTCTGTTTCAAGAAGCATTGCAAGGCAAATTCTGATACTGAAAATAAAAAGTGGCTGCTAACTGAAAAATGAACTTATTTTAATCTGGGAAATGTCAAAATATTCTTATAGTATGTGAAAATTCTCTTCCCCTCCCCCAAACATATTCATTCTGGCTAAAGGGAACTGGCTTTGCCAATTATCTTAGTTTTTATGAGGAAACATAGAGGCTGTTTAAAATTCTGAAATCAGTTCTGGGAAGTAAGTTGTGGCAGGGGAACAAAAACCTCAGGATAACAGAATCTACTAGTGGGGAGGAGAAAGCAAGCATCTGTCATGTTTATGTCTGTGTTTGAGTGCAAAGTCTGTTACAAAAAATCTTGAGCCCCTCATCTCCAGCTACACAGCCACTGCTTGGGGTAGGTACGGGATTGACAGGTAATTTCTCTGCTGAGAATGAGCCCCGTGGCCTTACTCTTCCATAACTATCCTCTCTTGCTCCATCTCCTGATGGATTACCTCATGCATCAGAGAACCTTTATGTGTCAGGAGTTTCAGATTTGCTACAAACAACATGTTGGTCATTTTGATGAGAGCGCCTTGGCATAAGCCTTTTTCTCAGGTACTAAACTCCCACGAGCATTACAGCAAGGTCAGAATTGGTTTTATTCACTTCTAAACATGACTGTTAACCTGTTTTAGAAATAGAATGTAGAAAGGGACTAGATCTATGCTATTATGTTGCTGAGTTCTTTTCATTCTTCTCTTGCTTCCATGTCTTTAATCTTATTTAGAGGGAAAGTCAGAAAAACTGTGGTGCTAGAATATTGCTGCCTTTGTTTCAAAGATGCATTCCAAGACTAAGGTTAAGAGTAGGATTGAACTATTGACTTCATTGAAATCTTTGGAAACTCTTCTTAAAATATTTGTGGGCAAACTTTCCCAGGAAGTATTTATTCTCAATCTGTTCAGTACTCAGAAGGAAGAACCGTTCCGAATATTCCCGGAGTCCTCATGGAGGTAAGAGTGAACTTCGTTTATTGTTTACATTGCAGCACTTTATATAGGGTCTTACAGGGTTCACACGGGTAAAGCAAAGCTACTATAGGCTAAACTAACTTGTTCACACACTTTGTTACTAACATAATTGGTTACATTCACATCCATACAAACACACTGTTACAATAACGCCCCCCTGGGTTGTACAGTTAGCATACCTTGCCTATCTCCATCTTGTCCTGTTTACAGCCTTACTATTTTTCCCTATCTTCAAGGACATAGCCCTCAGGATCGTGGGCTGGGTTGAGCAAGTAGGCTCTCATGGCCTTGGTCTGCTAAAGTATTCCCTACAGTACTCAAAGATTTAGTTCTGGAGGGTTATGGTCGTTTGCAAAGTACATTTCCCACATACTAAATACAAAACCAACCAACCTCAAAAAAACTGTGATCAGAATTACCAACATCCCCAAAACTGTGAATCCTTAACTGAAGTAGTAGCGCTTTCCCTGGTCTTTGTAATCTCACTGCCAATATAGCAGCAGCTTTAGTTAACCTACCGGATAAGAGTGAATACACTTAGAGATGAGAGGTTCTTCACATGCTGTATAGCACTTTAAAATGCTAAGTACTTCCATATTTGGAAGTACTTATCTTTTCATTCTACAATATTTTTTTTTTAAACAAAACCAAAACCCAAACAAACAGCAAAATAAAACAAAAATTACCCAGGAACCCAGAAATTATAGCAGGCTCTTGTGTTTGCTTTTATGTTAATAAATCTTCAGGGAAAACACTTTTCCTAACTGATTTTATGATTTGACACCTGCTTCTTAAGAGGAATATTATGTTTTAAAAAGTGTTAAAACATCTCATTAATTTCTATTGGATGCTATCATGTGATGGTAACAGATAAACCAGTGCCTGCCAGTAATTTCATAAACATTTCAAGTCAAAGAACAGTAGAGAATTAGGGAACACATTTTGTAACAATGTGGTTCTGGATACTCCTTTCTTAATTTTCCTTTTCTTCCTGCCATGAGGGTGAACTTTCTTTTCAGGATTTTGTAAAGGAAATTAACGTTAATGAAATGCATAAGGTTCAGAGAAATATAAACTAAAGGATGGCACTGGATGATGGGACAGACAAAGTAGATGCATCAGAACTACAGAATTCCCTTCTAATCCTGATATATGTACCTTGGTCTGACCAGGTGGAGAAAAGAGAGGTGGCTGGGCCTTCACCCTGGTTTAGATGCTTGGCTTCTTGTTGAAGCCCACAGTACAAAAAATATCTCAAGGATTTGAGACTCCAGCACAGAGCCATCAAAATGATGAAGGGGCTGGAACATCTTCCTTATGAGGAAAGGCTGAGGGAGCTGGATCTCTTCAGCTTGGAGAAGAGGATACATGGGGTCAGCCTCCTTTATGCTTTTAAATATGTGGAGGGTGTGTGTCAGGAGGATGGGGTCAGGCTCTTCTCAGTGAAGCCCAGAGACAAGACAAGGGACAACGATTGTAAGCTGAAGCATAGGAGGTTCCATGTGAATACACACACAAATTTTTTTCCCCGTGAGCGTGCCAGAGCACTGGAACAGACTGCCCAGAGAGGTTATGAGAAGAGCTTTAGCTGAAAAGTGAAATCATTGAGCAGAATTAGTTCTGTTCTAACTCAAATTAGGACAGTTGAGTAGATGGATGAAGGGGCAGTTGAAGGTGGTGATTGTTTTAACTTCTTACCGGTTTTACGCATCTCAGGAAAAAGGCAGCTGTAATTAAGCTGGACTACAGTGTTTAACTAGAAGGTGAACGAATTTTTAAGGGAGAATTCCTTAATTTTGTGCTAAACAAAGGCATCTTTATGGAATACTTTCAAATAATTTTGATAGAATTAAAGATCACTCTGTCTTGAATGCTCTTAAATGACTTTGAGGCTTAAACTGAGATCTCTTAGAGTTATATAATGAGATATACATCAATTTACCAAGTGACACCACTCAGGTCCTCCTCTGTCTACCCTTACTTTTAGTCCCAAATTCTTTAAATCCAGTGCTAGCAGTGTACTGCAACTATCCCTCATATTTTTGGAAAAAAACCTGCAGTATCCCAGCCGTGCCAAGCATGAGGAGGAGCTGTATAATGTTTCCTCTGACACAAACAGTTAAAGACTCCCAGGAGATAGTTTCTCTGTGCTGTTCATCTTAGTTTTAATTTCTGACTCATTTACTGAAATAAGCTAGGAATGAAATACCACCTGCTCTGACCATATGGTAAGTTTGTGGGACTTCATCAGATGTTGAAGCTGCATGTGTGTTTTGTACAAACAGGAACGGAGATGATCACTTTTACTCCCAATCTCATTCATTCACCATAAATATTGCATAGCAGTTCAGGAGCTTAAGTATGTATGAAGCTTATTAGATTTTTTGGCTTTTGTTCACTAAATCTAGTCTATTATACATCAGCACTGCTAAAACCCGCGTGGACGTGCTTCTGTGTGACCTAGTCTAGGGAATCCTGCTGTGGCAGGGGGTTGGACTCGATGATCTTTCAAGGTCCCTTCCAACTCCTAACTAGCTGAGATTCTGTGATTGGTCTGTGTGGTCTGGTCTGTGTTACACATACTTGGTAAAATACTTGGATATAAAGATTTTATCCTACTTAGATACCTAAACGTTAAACCTTTAGAACCTCATGCTGATTTTGATTAATTGGGTGTTTAGCCAGTCTATCTCATATTTGACATTTGATAAAAGTAAGCGTTGTAGGATGAGCAAGAACAAGACAGGGAATGTGGTACTTCCCATATACTTCTGATTATTCAGCTAGTTTGGACACTACTGTTTTGATGTTCTTGTTTTGACAGATTTTGTTGGTGTTTTTCTCTCTGAACTTCTGTGGTTTTTGCCTGAGCTGGATTTTCTTGGCTCCTCTTTGTCTAGGAGAAATAATTGCTACTGACTAGTCTTCAGACATTATTACAGTTTTAAGCAAAACTGTTAAGATTCTGTTGTTAATGAATAAACTGTTTTCTCCCTGAGTTCCTTTTGATTTCTTGGCTGAGTATAAGCTAGTCCTGGGAATTTGACAGTTTGTCCAGTTTTTCCTGTGTTCCTTAGAGGTGCTTTAATTTCAGAGATCATTCAGGTTCCTTCAAAGATAAGGGCCACAGCAGGGGAATCTCTCCAGTATTTTTTCATGATCAGCACTGATATTCTTTTGGTTTCCACTACGTCTTTAAGAGATTCATTTTGATCATCAGCTAGCTTACAGATCATCTGGTAGTATTTGTGTTCCTGCAGTTTATCTGATAGCTTTCACGTTCCTTATGTGTTTGAAGAGAAATATGTGAGCAGTTCCAAATCCTTCTGATAATTTTTTCCCTGAATTGGTTTTTTGGTATAGCTTGCATTTAGTTCAATAACTTTTTTTGTAATCATAGAATCACTAAGGTTGGAAAAGTCCTCTAAGATCATAGAGTCCAGTTGTTAACCTATCACCACCATACGACTAAATCATGCGACCAAGTGTCGCATCAATGTATTTTTTTTAATACCTCCAGGGAAGGTGACGCCCTGGTTTTGAGTGATTTTTGGCTTTAAAGAGGCTTCCTTACCCTTCTGGTTAGCTATGCTGGTTTCAGTTCTGCCTTTCAGGTTTGCTAATAGTAAAAGTCTTCAGTCAGTAGGATTTTGAACTACACTCAGTATATGAGTCTGTTGCAACATGAGGATGCAACATTTTTTGTGGGACATATAACTAGCTAGCCCATAAAACTTAAATTTGTTTCTTTGAAACCTGTCCTGATGGGTTATTTCCCTGATGTGTTTTCCTGTTTGCCACCAAATGGATCAATAATATTCCAAGGGCAAAGAAATTTGATCTTAGGCTGTTCCATTAGTATTTACTAAACAGCTAGACAAATATGTAGGAGACAGCAATTAATTTTCCTTGCTGATTTAGACCTCAGATTTTCAGACGTAGCCTGTTTCTTCTTCCAGTGTCTTAGATGCGAAGGGTTGTTAAAACCAGCACTCTGATGTGCTCTGTTCCATATTTCCTGCTGTTTCTACACAGAGGAAGAAAAGGAAAAATACATGAGAAGATGATGTAGCTGCAATCCATAAAAGTACCCAGTATCTACATTGGAATAATTTGTTCTTCAGATAGTTACCCTAGTATTCCTGTATAATTTTATAAATAAAAGATAATTTTAATATTTCTTACAGGAATGCTCAAACGGATTTATAACTCATTTCATACCCTTTCAAGACATGATAGTCTCCTTCTCTTCGTCCTTAAGGAACTCCTTAAGCCCTCAGAACTAGAAGTAAAAATACCTCATGGTGATATCTTCTTTTTTTTCTAGGCATAAAGTTATGAAGTTGCTAATCCATTCTTTTATCTTGTGTTCACAATTATAATGTCAAGATTGAATAATCTGCCTTTATCTCCAGGGTGACAGCTATGTAGAAACTTCAAAAGGGGCAGTTTTGCCAGCATCTAAAGACTCTTGTTAATTACTGTATCTTGAAGTAAAGTGAAATAAAGCAGGACAAAAAATGATATTTCTCTTTGACAACCTTGTAAAAATATCAGTGATGAAGCAGTACATTTTAAGTACTTTAAGAATGCATTTAACAGAGATCAAGACCATTCTGATCATAGTGCAGGTTAATCTCTATAGGATGCATTATAGAAATGTGTGTGTGGCACTGATGGTTTAAAAAGCTCATAATTGGAAATTAAATATTTTGCTTCCATTTTCCTTTTGAAATTGACTGAAATGAGTTAGTAATGGTGTTGACTTAGTGTGCAGAAGGACTGGTATTATTATGTCTTCCAAATATGAATGGTTTTTCTTCTATTTTCATCAATTTTTTTTCTATTTTGTGTTCTAGTTTTAAGCTGGTTTTGCTACTCCTGTCTTTACAGGACCTAATTAGTGTAAAGCCAGATTGTATGTTTTTATATGACCCGTGGCAAGCACTCTTGTCAGCAGAAAATGCTAATGGTGTATTAACTACACATTTCTGCAGGATTGAGGTTTGAAGTGGTAATTTTGCACTGAGCATAGGTTTGTATGTGTGTTGCTTCTGGAGAGTCAGAGGCTGAGTGAAGCTATTTAGATCAATCAATGGAGTGATACTTGCACCACAGTTTGAGAGCTCTATGAAAGAAGTCCTTAGATCAAACACATAGGCCAGTCAGCAAAAGCAGTGGATGCTTTCTTTTCTTTTAAAGGGCTGTTACATTAGCTGCCTCTGGAAATCTGAGGAAGGTTAATGCAAGTAAGCAACCATTTAATCACTTGTTAATACTAAGTGGAAAGTAAATACTTCACGTAGTCTCATGATAAGTAAAATCAGGCTCAGATTTGCAGACAATTATAGCATTTTCCCTTTGTTTCTTTGGTATGGTTTAATATAATATACAACTATTTATATAATGAAATACATAGTATAAGCCATAATGGATAACTGAGTAAGCTGAACCAGTGTTTGTACTAGGACACCATTTGTTTCATTATTTAGCTGCTTGTGGAATTGTAGCTTTGTGAGTTTAATATTACATCAGCACTGACTTCGAGTGGTATTTAAATAGCAACTGTTACACCAGAGTACTGGTCATTGCTCCAGTATCCTTGCATTAGTAGTAGCTAATAGATGATATTCCTAAGGAAGAGGATCTTAGTGCAAAGGGCTTAAGAAGCCGTAGAGACTTTGGCTGGGAAGAAACACCCCTCCTTAGTCACCACAGTTCACATTCCAAAAATAGTTTCCTTCTAGGAGCTATAATGAAAGTGCACAGGAGATGAGAATTCTGATGATATGAGCCAGTTATTCCTGCTAACATTCGATTTCAGCAGTGCTGCTCACAAGTATTGGCCTATGTGTGCTGTATTCATTCACTGTGACATCATTAAAAACAACAAAATACCTCCTAAAAATAATACAGGAAAGCTAGAATATTAAAGTGAGATAATGCTTCCTTGTGGCAATGGAAAGTCATCAAATGTAACATTCAGTTTGTTAGCATAACCTTGTAATGGTCTTGTCCATAAAAAAATCTGCACTTGCAAAATCTCTAGTCTAGGCTTTCAATCTCACTCTCTCTCCATATACCAAGAGGGAATGCAAGTTGCATGCCTTTATGCAAGTGTATAACTTTCCTTTTTCCTGTTACTAAAGGAAGAGACTGATACCTAAAGTGGAAGTTCAGGGACTGGATAATGGTGGTTAACTGGGGGCCCTGGGGCTTTTAGCAAAGGTCTGGTTTTAAGGAATTACCAAGATGCCATCAAGAAATCACTATGGTTAAAATGAGCCAAGCAAGGTAACAGGGTCATGGCAGTGCTTCAGCCTTTTAGAAAGGAAAAATATCTATTAGTGTGAAAGTTCATAAAATATATGAAGTTGGGTTGCACGTTGAATATGATGTGATCAGTGAGATGTGTAATTGAGGATCTCATGGTTTGTTTTAGTTTGGGATGAAGCTATTGTTCAAGTTGTTGTTATTAGGTTCTGTTTTTAAAAAATGCTGAGAAACTTGTAATGAGATACTTAGAGCCCAGGGTTTTTTAAGGTAGTTCTAGTGACCGAGTAGCTTTTGGAAACAAAACCTTGTACCTGCAGGACATCAGCATTGTAGTGCAAATACTGTTTCTGAAAGTAAATGTGGAGAGATGAATCACTTGGTATGTCCACAGTGGCATCATTGCACTGAGACTCCTGTAAAAGTAGTCCCCAGATGAACTCATATGAAGTCAGAGTGGGTATGTCTGTACTGACCTGCAGCCAAAGCAATGCCTCCTGTATTTCCAAATATGTTTATGCCTCCAAACCATTTTAAGTGGATATATTTTAAGTTTTCTGTTAATACAACAATTGTTGTAATATGCAGTCATAGACCAGTAACAAATTTAAAAAGACTGACCTGTGAAATTTAGTGCATCCCAAACTCACTGAGCCAAAAGTTATTGTTATTCAGAGGAATTTGCAGGAAGAGAGATCAGCATGGTATGAAGTCAGCACCACACCAAGGGGATACAGGCTCCATTGCAGGGGTGGAGATGCAGTAGTGTTCTTATGTAGCTCTTTGTATGGTTGTACTAAAAGTCAAAATAAATATAGACTGCTGAATTTTTGCATAATAATAGGCAGAAAGTATGGTGCTGACTTAATTGTTTTAAAACAGCTAAGTCAAGTCATGTTCCTACTTGGTTGGTTTTGATAAGTAATGAGAATCATATTATTTACATTTGTGATTTTAGAAATATCATATAATTTGTTACTATGAGTACATCAAGGTTTGTATTTTCAGAATAGCTTCAGTTTATGGTTGGAAAAAAATGGAAATAGCTTCCAGTGGCAGTGAGTGAGGACATATTGTATAACTGATGTTCTTAGTAGCAAAGGAAACAACATTCCTTTCATAGTCACACAGGCAAGGAGGGTGACAATTATTATACAGACAGTTAACATTTCACTGTGTGAATGTGTTTTGATAGCATGAAGTGTCATAAATATATTTTCAATTAGTTTAACATTTAAAATGTTAGATCTTCTGTACTTGCCTGAATATAGTCTAATTGTTGCTGAACATTAGTGTATTACTGTTGCAAAACTTGCAGTAGTCACTTAACCAGATCTGTCTATAGCTGGCTTTTCTTGGTCTTCTGAACTTAGTTTATCTAATACCAGAGAGAGGGGGAAAATATTACAGCATCTTTTCTGGAATTTCAGTCGGACCTTAAGTTAATGAGGAGAACATAACTAATTTCTAAGCATAAATCTGAGAGGGCTAGTGGGTGAAGCATGAGAAACAATCAAATAATATGAATGGAATTCTCGAAGTATGTAGAACACATGTGAATAGTTGCAGCTATGCTACATTTTGAGAAAAATCTGTGGGTTTTCAGTTGCTGTTTTTTCAGGTCATCTGAAACAGAAGGCTGGTAACAGGACTGTGCTGTCATTGTACTATGCTTCCAGGTCTGGGGTGGCCCAGCTGAAGTTTTTAGGGATCTGTCTGCTTGTCGTGTGGCCCTATGTAAACTTCTGTTGTAAATATCCAGACAACTAATACATCCAAAGAACAAGACTTTTTTTTAATTCTCTTTTCTGTTCCTTCATCTGTGGGAGCTGATTCACAGTTTTAATTAGCCTTCCTTCCTTCTCAGAAAGTACTCTTCTAAGATGCAAAAACTATTAATATTTTAAAAGATGCTTCTTTGCTGGGTGCATCCTCTGGTTTCTGAATTTGTACTTGTGTTTTTAGAAATGTTAATGTTTAGAAATGTTTTTCTAAATGTAAAATTATTGAGAAAGCCACTTGCTTAAGCACATATGAGTTGGGTCAAGAAATACACTATGCTAGAGAGCTGAAAGGCTGAGGACAAGTTGGCTCTGTGAGACAGGTGTTCACGGGACAGCTGAGAGCATTACTTCACAGAAAGAAAAGTACAGATTAACTGTATGAACACAAGTTTTAAGTAAATACAAGTTATTGTAGAGTAACTGCTGTAATGCTCTTCCTTGTTTTCTGATGCCTTGTTGCAGTTAAGATTCAGCAAGCATTTCTTTTAGTTGTTCATATTACCTGAAAGAAAACACTTGGAACTTGCTCAGGAATAGTTATTCCAGAAACTGTGCTCTGGAAATGTAAAATAAAAATAATAACCATCTCCTCTGCCTCTTTCTTGAAAACAGTACTGTGGGTGTGATGCTGCCAGAGGTAGGGGTGAGTGTCCTACCCTGAAAAGGGTCTCATGAATAACAAGAGTTCTGAAAAGATCTGTTCTGAGGACAGAATTTTATGTGGATTACAAAGGTGAGACAGCTGAAAAATTTGAGATTTCTTTTGTGTTCTTACAGGTTTTATTCTTGATTTCTCCTTTACCTCCTAAACATCTTTGTTTCTTAGGTACATGACTTAAGAATTTAATGTGGACTCTAAAAAGGAAGTGTTTGGGAACTCTGAAAATTTAGTTATAGAGCTCTGTATTCTGAAACCTTCTGGTTGGTATGTACAAGGGCTTCTGCTTAGATTGTTGTCACTGTATATCACAGCACCTTGCAGGAGGATTTAGGACATATGATATATACAGTTGACTGTCTTCAAGGTGTATTTTGGCTCAAGAATTTTGCATGTAATTCATTGAAAGTATCTGCTCTGCCTGCAAGAGAGCGTATCTAACATTCATCTCCTGTCTCCTTCATCTTATTAGAACACTTAACACTTTGGTTAAAAGATGTCTTCTAACTCATATTCTGTTAAACAGTTCTGTTGGTTTACTAGCTCTGTTACTGTTCTTGTCCTTTCATCTTTGCCATATATCCAAACAGCTTTATTATTAAGAGTTTCTGTACCTTCCCCTTGGTCTGGCACATGACACAGTACCCTGCTCTGAGGGCAGGGATTTTGTCATCTGTAACATTGTCTGAGTATCATCCTTGAAAATTCCCTGATGTAGAAGTAGGAATATTGCAGTTTTCTGATAAAAATTAGGATGAAATGTAATGCAAAGCTCTTGTTGTTGAGGGAAGTGCTAAAATGATTAAATCCAGATTTAAGAGCATCCTGCAGTAGTGCTGGAATCAAAACTAATGTCTGTACTCAACCTCGACTGGAGGCACAGTGCTGACAGGATGTCACTGCTGTGTTCCTGATTCAAACAGCAAAGCCTATCCTGAAGAGCTGGTGCTGCTGGATCCATGGCAGCTGTTGCAATGGATAATTAATGCAGCCCTGGGATACAGTTTCAAACACTGTGTAAGTGCATGCAAGCAGCTTGTAAAATGAACAGTATTTTAGCTAACTTTATAATGGCATACACATTGCTGCAAAATTGGGTGAAGAGGGGAAGGATTCCCAAATAGGTTGTAATTGAGAGATTCCATTGGAAATGAATGTTGTTTACATTCTCTACAAACAGCAAGGAAAATATGAATTAATGTTTGCTTTAATCAGTTTTGGGCAATGTATAGTATAAACAACAAAACTGGTAAAGAAGGAAACTTTTAATTGGTGATTTGAGATTGAAGTAGGTCAGAAAAGATCCATAAGGAAGCGAAAAGACTATCAATGTCTGGGTAATGTGATTAGATGTTTTTGAACCAGCTCATAGGTGAGGAAAGCTGCTCACAAAATCCACTTTTGTTAGCAAGGTAGGGAATATTTATGTCAAGAACTGCTTTGTTGGCAGGATGAAGAAAAGAAAACTGGCTGTTTAATACAGCTTCCCTTTCTATGTGCTGATAGCCTTTGCCATATAATAGGAAGAACAGGGTCTTGTCCTGTGGCTGAGACTTTGGCTCCCACAGAGGATGTTACTGAAAGATGCACTTAGCGTTCAGTTATATCCTAACACACGCGTGTTCAATTAGCTGAAAATAAGCTGCCATAACAAGAAAGTGTCCAGGGTGAAATTTTTTGAAAGGAAGTTATGGAAATTTTTTGAAAGTAAGTTAGAGAAAGGGAGAAAAGCTGTTCTAAACAATTGTGCCTGTTGTGCCGTGTGTTGGGCTTTCTTTAGCAACACTGTGTAGAGAATCTCTGGGCAGGGTAGTAATTATGTTGTGTATAGTTCTTTCTGATTAGTTTTTGTTGAAGTGTCTAGGAAAAATATGAACCACAGTTGTGGGAACAATTCAAACTTAAAAATCTACTCTCTCCGACCTTAAAATTCATTCCTGCAGTGCATGTGTTTTTACAAGACTATCCCTTGTTGCATATGAATTATGTAAATGACTTGAATTATATTCCCAATGCCCACAGTGGAAAACCTGCTTCATGTGTGAAATTTAACAGACAATAAGTAGAAATTAATTTTGAAATTTAGATCCTGCATGTATCAGTTGTAGCAGCTGGATTAAATTAGTGAAGTTTTATGAGTTTCAAGTAGCTTAAAACTTGAAGTAGTATTTTATCTATGTAGATAGAGATATCTAAATGTACTCTTAAGTATAAAATAATTTTAGGATCTGTTTCTTGAAATGCTTTGACTGTAATTCAAACATGAAAACAAATCACTATTAACCTAAGAAAAAGAGGTTTTGACTGTGTCTAAAATGCATAGGATTTTTTTGAAATTGGAGGCCTTTGAGAGATATAAAGATCATTAGGCTTTATTCAATTCCTTCTTTACAACATAGAAGTCCATGAATAGGCAGAGCAGCCTGACCTTAAGTTAAATCAATTTCTATTGACAGAAGATACTGCACTTAACAGTACCAATATAGGACATTTTCTTTAGTTATGTGCCACTCTATCTTTTAAAAAAATTAATAAAAGCAGAGTCTGTGAAAACTTGTGGCAAACATAGACTGAAATCACTTAAGAAATCACTTAGTATATTGTTGTAAACTAATGCTTTTCCTGATGGTAACGATTCTGTATACAATGTTGTAATTAGATTGTTTTCTCTTCAAAGGCAGGCAGACTGGTTCTGAAATAATCTCTTCTGCACAGATACTTGTAACTTGTGGAATTAATAACAAGGTCTGTTAGGGTGCTACATTTAATTTCAGCAGACTCTGAAAGACCTAGAACAGTCAGGTATGAAGGCTGGCTTTCCTAGTGGGTATTTTTTAAATAACGGTTCTGAGAAACCTGGAGAAATGTTTTGAGGCATTGGTAAACACACTCCCCCAGTCAGGGAGTGATCGCTGATGAGCTTGCACTGAAATGTGTTATTCTAAATATGGCTAAAGATTGCTGCTGTTTTGCTTCTTCTGGATTGTGTAACAAAGAAATTATGCATCAAATAGCTGCAGTTTTGCTACACAAAAAGGCATACAAGGGTAATACATGCCTGCTGTAACTACTTTATGTATACATATCTAATTTGTTAGTAAATTAATATTTACAAGCCAATTTGGTATGGAAAAATCAGAAAGGAGACCATGGACTGCATTTAAAGCAGTAGCCTTCCCCTTCCCACAACACACAAACCAAGTCTGAAAAGAGAGGAGACTTGGATTGAGGGAATTTGCTATTTTTCTTTAGTTTTACAAGGCACTTTTGGGGAATTCTTTACTTTTTTCCGTAACTCTTATTGACAACTATATAGTTAATTTGTTCAGAGAGACTGCACACTGAGCAATATCTACACTGTTTATATAAGCAGGCTTGTCTTAATTAATTATATGTACAACAGAGTGAAATAGAAAATTGTTCTTCTGCAGAAAATAATCCCTAGTTAATAGATGGAATTTTATTAATAGTTATGAATGAATAATATGTAGTTTTTGAGCCATGGACAAACATTACCTAACCTAAGATTCACTTTAAGTAAGGCATTCCCCATCACAGGGGAAAAGTAAAGGCCTCTTGTCATGTTATAGGCTTCGGTGATGCTTAAATGACCCAGAACAAAGGATCTATTTAGAAAGAAGTAACATTAGGATTTGGTCCAGTTACTTCATATGTGTCCTCTTTTGTTGTCAGCTACAGAAGGCTATCCCATAATGGGTGGCCCTGTCAAAGACCATTTAGGTATAACAGAAAGAGTCTCCTAGCAAAAATGCAAGTAAATTTTTCATCTCCCTACAACAATCAGCTGAAATGCTTGCAGAGGGAGAAACCAGAGCAGTTTATTTTATTTACTTTGTATGAAAAGCCTGGAAGAGTTCTGCAGTGTAGTTCTGACCTTTCCATGTACAGAAGTAAGTGGTAAGGGAAATTTGGTTTCTTGTCAGCTCTTACAATTCACTGTTTCTTTCCTTTTTCTTGTGGCCAATACTTGGCTTTTCTCTAAAGCCTTGCTGGGGATATTATTTCAGTTAGGCCATAAAGACCCTCACCTGCCACTGCCAATGTGTTTCCTAGCAGAAATAGATTAGCTCAAATGACAGGATCCAGACAAAAGTTCAGCTTTAATGTCTGCTGCCTTATAGAAAACTAGCAGCATGCAATACGTGGCTTAGCTGCACTTCACTGTCAATATGTGCTTTATTCAAGGTTTGCTTTCTCCTTTTCTTATAAACCATTTTAAATGCAGAGATATAACAGAATAGAATTTTTTTCTTGTAAAGAAAATATGTTTCTGGCTTGTTGTTGGACAAGATGACAGAAAGGAGCAGAAGAAAAGTATAAGATGATGACAAGAAATATATTAGAAATGAAAAAGAACAATTAAGCTCATCAGTCTGACTTGTGAAGTGGATTAAATGAGGTAAATTTCTAAGCCAAAAGGGAGTAGTATTTATTGGTACTGATTTTCGGAAGGTCAGATACCGAATAAGCTCATCTATGCCACCTTTTAACTCGTAAAATTCTTAGGAGCTGAATTTTCAAAAGAGGAATTATTTTAAAATTCAGAGGAAAAGGGACTGTGGCATGTGACATGCCTTGTGGGTGTAGCGGTCATTCCTTGGGGTGAAAGCAAAGACTTAGCTTCAAAACTGTGATTAAAATTGTTTTATAAGAAACCAAAATGAATATTTACACAAAGATGAAACCTTCAAAGTGCTGATTTCTATAACTGTTGTGATTTGCAGCTCTCCCTCTCTGCATCTGACACTAATTAAGGAGAATTAAATAAGGACTAATGCTGGTACAAGAAGGGGCTAAAATGTATAGTCTTCCATATCTTGAGCTTATCCATGAAAAACCTCATGGAAACTAACAAAAAAAAAGATTTTTCGGCATCTGGTGTGTCAGGGTATCGGAAGACTTGAAGGCATGAAGAAGAGGCAGAGAATTCTGGCATGATTTGGGATAAAAGAAATTTGTGGGATCAAAGGCTGGTTATTTTTTTTCTGTCCCTAATAACTTCATCTTTTGGGCAGAACATAACTTTGTAATTTCCCTAGAGGTGCTTTGGGGAATGCTAACTTGAGGAATGTGGGATTATGAAAGGTTATATACAGATAAATTGGGGGGGTGGGGTGGGAAGGAAATCCTGCAGAATGTATTCAGCCCATAGGTTATGACAGGTAGAAGACAATAGGAGATGTTGTTAAGAGATGGTGTAAAACAATTATAGTATGATTTTCTATGCAAAAGTGCTATACTTAGCACAAAAAAAGCAAAGTTCACAATGTAGAGGACAATACCTGTCTATGGAAGGTCAGTGGTCAAATCTAACAAATGCTGCCAGTTATAGTGAATAAAAAACAAGCCATGGAAATTTAATAGATCGGGGAATGGATCTGAGAAGCAGAAGAAATAGATTTGAATGCAGTTGCATCAGGGACCTGACTAAACTGCCTGTGCTGCAGTGTGGCATGTTCATGTGACTGTATTTTATGATTATTAATCAATATGACTTTGACTTCTCATTTTGGTAGGTTTTATGTTTGCAGCTGTTTTCCTTAAAAACTTAAATAAGTGAGGGAAATAAAAGGCTAATTAAAAGGACAGAACTGCAGATAAACCCAGACATCTACTTGTTCGAAAATATTTCTTGTCAATCCAGAATAAATATTTGAAGACTTGAACTGACCTAGCTTTCTTATGCCCCACTAACTTTATTTTTTGACTACAAACCAAGAAACCCCTCAGTTTGCCCAACTGTATAATTGACTTGAGGAGCATCAGTAAGCTATTTCTCCTTCCATTTGATTATTTTTTTTCTTCTCCATTTCTTGAATGGCAGAGTAAATGGGTGGAAGCAAACAGAAATAGAAAGGATTGTGTAGTCTCTTAGGCTATTGGTCAGGGACAGATCATTAGCATTGGATTCACAAAAGAAAAAAATTCACACATACCAAACATGAGAGGAAGGTGACTGGGAAGATACAGAGCAATGGAAATTTCAGGGCCCCTAATGCTGAATAGCTGCAGCATTTTGGTAGCGAGAAGGATTAGAGGAGCTGCACCATTTTGAATGCACTTTTTTGTCCATTGGAGAACCCACTGGTGGTATTGTTCTGTTTCCCCTTCCTGTTGTTTTCTTACTGCACTGCTATAGTCGTCTGTCACTGACAATATCCTGCAAGCTAGGAGGATGAGTGAGAGTCCAGGTCAAGAGTATGAACAAATTTTCTACTGAGAGGACAGGACCAAACAGCTGATAAGGGGGAAAGATGTTGCAATGGGAAGCGATGCAGCAGCTAAGTACACCATAGTGAGTTTCATTTAAAAATAAAGACATAGCTTGTGATGTCCTGGACAAATTCCTGTAAGCCTTAGAATTGTTTGACTGCTTTTTCTAGACCTTGTGAAGAAAATTTCTTATAGAAAAGAGCTGATATCACAGTGTATTTGTTATACCAAAGGGCATGCAGAAGACTCTGGTGCTGTGTGCTGCCTTTATCCCTTTCTTTATTGGTAAAACAAATGTTCAGCAGTCCCAGGTCCCTGAAACCAAGTGGGAAAGTCTGAAGAAAGGAAGATGGTAGAGAATGCTCATGTTATGTGACTCTTAAATGAATAAATGGGGCTTGATGTGATACAGCTACAATTGCAGAGGAAGCTGGTTGATGTCATTGCAAAGCCACTTTTGACTGTCTTTGAAAAATTGTGGTGTGCTTGCAGTAGACAATATTCAAAGGTCCTCTCCAACTTCAACCATTCTGTGATTCGATTATATTGAGCCTTTCCTGAAAGTGAAAGAAACTACTACTACACCAGTACCTGAAGGCTCTGTTGTTGGAGGGATTCATGAAGTAAGCCATTACTGGAATGATAAGACTCTTCCTGACAGGGACATACAAGCTCTTTGTTTGAAAACATGTCTACAGGGCTTCTTTTTAGATTACGTAGAGAAGAGATGGTCTGTAGCCGATTCTGTACTTCACAAAATCAGTGATTAAATTTCCACTGGGAATCAGATGTAACTGGTGAGCTTGAGGAGGGCTACAGTGTCATAAAAATAGTTGTCTTCTCAGAAATGCTTCAGGGAGCAGGGTATTTAAAGTAAAAATCTGTTTCCTGCTTGCCCTCTGTGTTATAGCTGCACCTGAAAACTGCTGAACTTTGCCGATCCTCAGGGGGTAACTGGTGAAATTGCAGTGGAAAGCCATAGATAAAAGATGTTATCATGGCAAAAAGAGGAGGTTGAGCCAAATTCCCTCTTCCCTCTTCCCTCTTCCCTCTTCCCTCTTCCCATTTTGTACTGTCAGATATTCTGTTCACATTGTTGTGTTTACATTGCTTGAATAGATGTTTCTTCCCAAATTTCACTTGTTCTGGTACAGATATTCAAGTAATTACCATATCCTTACTGTGTTGTTGAAGAGATTTCTTTCTGACCCTCTATTTGTCTAGCACAGTTAAATTGTAAGTTATTAAAGACACTAGCTTTTTTATGTATGTATGTGGGTTCCCACAACCTAGTTGTGGCCTTTACATGCTGTTGTAAGAGAAAAAGAAATAATATGAAGACTCCAACAATATCTGCTGGTTGATGACACTTCTATAATATGCAGTTGAATGGAATGCTATGGAGTGACATCAAATCAGTCTACTGTGTTGTGATTTGTAACTTTGTTAGTAGAACTACACTTTGATAAACCAATTGGTGCACACATCTTTAACCTGCTTGAAAGAGTCCCGCACAGAGCCACAGAGATGATGAAGGGGCTGGAACATCTTCCTTCTGAGGAAAGGCTGAGGGAGCTGGGTCTCTTTAGCTTGGAAAAGAGGAGACTAAGGGGTGACCTCATCTATGCTTTTAAATATGTGAAGGGTGGGTGTCAGGAGGATGGGATCAGGCTCTTCTCAGTGAAGCCCAGTGACAGAACAAGAGGCAATGGTTGTAAGCTGAAGCATAGGAGGTTCTGTGTGAATACACACAGAAATTTTTTTCCCAGTTCAGGTGCCAGAGCGCTGGAACAGACTGCCCAGAGAGGTTGTGGAGTCTCCTTCTATGGAGATATTAAAAATCTGTCTGGATGTACTTCTGTGTGACCTGGTCTAGGGAATCCTGCTGTGGCAGGGGGGTTGGACTAGATGATCTTCCGAGGTCCCTTCCAACTCCTAACATTCTGTGATTTTGTGATTCATCCTGGCTTACATTTTACCTTATATGCTAAATAGCTCGTGAAATCTCTGGGCAAAAATGTACTGGGAGTGGAGGAAGTCTTTTTCAAGGAGTTAAAAATCAGTGAGACTATGGGATCTTTTTTTCCCCACTGATTCTGATAGGATTTTGTAGGACTTCATGCTCTGTTTTTCACTTGTAAGGAAGGTAAATACAAATGTGTACATTGCTGGGCAGGTGTCTGGTTAGAATGATTTCTTCTAATTATTTTCTCATTCATTTTTATGAGTTTAGTTGTGGAATAATGACAGAATTGATTCAATATTTCAGCAACATAAAATTAATATTAGAAGAGTTTTTAACAAGACAAGACTTTATGTATTAGCTGACTTCAGTGTTTTGTCTGATGCCACTGTTATAAGAAGAAAAATCATTTATCCTCGAGTAGTTGTCAGAGAGAGGAGAGGGGTTTTTTTTGCTAATAGGAGGAGTTCTCATCAAAAAGATACCACATTCATGGGCAGACCTTATTTACTGTTCCTTATGAGAGAGAATGTTTACATTCCTGTTTGTATTCATGTTCTCAATAAATTTGCTCGTTCTTAATTTCTTTATGATGAAGCAGGACTGAATGTTGTGCAGCATCTGTGACACATTAACAATTCCCAATTACATCACTACTAAATAGCACACAGGTTTCATTGTTAAGATATCTGTGAATCACTGATAAGTGTTTTTTTTCTGAGATATTTTTAGCAGATCGCATTTTCCATGCCTTCTCTGAGTGTACAAACAGATGTGTGGATAAGCCATGAACTCTGAGTGCAGAGAGGTAATAAGAAGTTTCATTTGGCTGCAAACTTCAGAGCAGCCCACCAGATGAATTTTCTGTTTGACATAAAGGGGTCAGGTTGTTACCGTGCAATCTCGTGCTGGCCACAGAGGTGCTACCCAAGGAGTACAGGAAATCGATGGTGACTGACAGATTCGAGCTGTGGGTACAATTTGCTGCTTGTCTCTTTCATTGCTGTAAGATGAAAGAAACCTGCATCAGTTCTTCTGCTAGGATAAAATTGCTTCTCTCTGTGTGTCTGTTATGGTGCTTGATTTAGCTTCCCAAGGACCCAACTGCTATTTCGCTCTCCTAACTGCCCATGCCCCACATGCTTTCAGAGTGGGGAGTGTGACAATGTAGTGATGGTTTCTTTTCCCATTGTTAATTTTAGTGATACACTGTCTGAGTACAGAAATTAAGCTTGAGTTGATTGAGGTCATGTAGCCAAGCTCAAGACTACAAATAATGATAAATATATCAAAGGTGTTTGAGAGACAAACCTGCTTTGGGAGGAACAAGAGCACGGGTGGCGTATTTTGCTGGATAAAGTGCCTTTGCTGTTAACCTAATATCTGTATTTAGGCAAGTGGGTTGTGGAAATGATAGAAATACATACACATGAAACTTACTTCTCTTTAAGTGCTGTAAGTTCTCCTAAGTAAAGACTTTTGTGTCATAGGTAGTAAAGTGGGCAAATCCTTTTTATTACTTAGTTGATAGTTAAATAAAGAAAATGTGGTTTACAGAATCACGAGATGAGGTGGGTTTTTGTTTTGATTGGTTGGGGTTTTTGGTGTTTGGGTTTTTTTCTGTGACATGGAAGTACCCAACTTAGTTGCAAGGTAAAAACTCCTAACACTTACTCTTTGCATTCTGATATTGGAAATATGAATATATAGATTCATTTACTATTATGTATTAGGCAATGAATGCACCAAGACTTTGACTATTAACATTGAATCTACTTTTGTGGGTTTTTTAATGTGTTTTTTTCTTTATTGGTTTCCAAGAGAACACTTTAAAAGACTAATAATAACACAGATTTTTGTTAGAGATTTTATTCTCTCTGTTTTCTGTTTATAGAAATTTTATTTTCTATTGCTGGAGCCATGAGCTGGAAATGACAGAGGAAGAGAAAGACTTGTATGTTAGACACTTGAGAATACAGGCAGTTGTAGGGAGGAGCAAGCACACAGAAGTGGAGTTGGGTAAATGAAGTATATCCACTTGACACTGAAGAGTGTTAGTTCAGTAGTACAACATAATGGTCAGACTTCATCTCAAACGCAGGGTACTAGTTTGTTCACCTGTCTTCAAGAAAGACGAGCAAAAACTGAAACAGGTACACAATTGGTATGAGGTTAATGAAAAGCCTGTTTTATGGTAAGAGATTGAAAAGAGATTACTCATTAAACTTGGGAAAATGAAGCTGAGTGGGATCAGGGGACTTTCTATGAATACAGCAAAAGCATGGAGGTAGGCAAAACAGGGAGGGAAAAGAGATGAGCTACTTAATCGAAAGGACAGGCACAAGAGCAAATTGGTATAAACTGTTCATGAATAAATTTTAGGTTGGAAATTAGAAGAAGGTTTCTTGCCATGGAAAGAGTCAGGCTTTGGAATAGCCTTTTAATGAGAGCAGCAGGGGCAAGAAATTCCCAAGGAGATTATGTGATATGGAGCTGCAGATAGCAGAGGCTGGACTTGGTCAGTATGGAGGTCCATTTCAGACTCATTTCCTACATGTTCTGTGTTCTTTTCTGGGAAGACAAATACAAGTTTCAAAAAATAAAAAAAAAAGAAATAGTCATTACTCGAAGCCATCTCACACTACGTTATACATACGTAGTAACTGCAAAAGTTATTTTGAGGAAACCATTTATGTTTATCGCTATTAAGCTATTGGCATTTCAATGAGCTAGATTCAATGTATGGAAAAGAACTGGGAAAAGAAAAAGAAAACTAAAAATACTTTTCAGTAAAAATTGTAAAGATAATGCCAATATGTTTTAATGTGGCCAAAACATAAATAGGAAAAGATAGCAGTAAGAGTCTCAAAGCTACAGGGATCAAAGGGTGGGAGAAAAAGTATTATTAGAATACTTAGATATCCCAGGGATATATTTAAAGGAGCAAGGATACCTTGCCACTCTTTTTTTTCTCCAATCTTTTGTAATATTGCTTTTATAGGAGATGTGTCAAAATATAACAGGTTTCAGATGTTACTACAGAGAGAACTAGTCTTAGGAATGAGAGCAATAATTATCTCATTGCCAGTCTGTGTCCTTTTACATCAAACCAGTGCTATGATATCTCAAATCAATAATTGTTATACTTTGGTTTCTGAGAGCTAGTAAGAAATCTGCAAAAAGGAAACATTGGGTTAGTTTATATGATGTCAGTAATTAAAACTAGTTCATGTTTGTATTTCGAATATTGATTCTATTACTTTATTTGATATAAAGATTGCTGCTCAGTCTAGTAGTGGAGGCTACCTAAGTGCTCAGGGTAGGATGGGTTTCTAAAGTAACAAATATCTATAATGGTCTTGAGGGCTCACTGTTAGGTTGCTCCAGTGTGAGCTCAGGCTTTGACTTTGTGTGACCCAGTGAGGCTGCAGTGGCCCTCAGTCTGCCACAGAATCACAGACTGTTAGAAGTTGGAAGGGACCTTGAAAGATCATCTAGTCCAACCCCCCTGCCACAGCAGGATTCCCTAGACCAGGTCACACAGAAGTGCATCCAGACGGGTTTTGAATATCTCCATAGGAGACTCCACAACCTCTCTAGGCAGTCGGTTCCAGTGCCCTGTTACCCTCACTGTCTTCAGACCCTTTTGATATTAGCATGAATATTGATAGGCAGTGCAAGCAGAGTCATGCAGCACAACTGAGGAACACAAAACTCCTGACCACTACATAGTTACTGCTTTTCAAATGGGTCTTGCAACTCCAACTATGAGTGCTCACCTCTGTTCTTGGGAGATGGGAGTGAAAAGTGCTCTTTACAGGCTGAAACCACTGTCTGCCACCTCCTTGAAATAAAAGTCAAAGAAAACTTGTGCACTGCATTCCAGTCTTGGAGGGGGATTTTAGTGCTGCCATTCAGCTAAGAATGGCTTTGAGTCTTTGCCAGCTCTGCTTCCTATACAAGTTAGTATAAACAGGTAGTACTGACCATAAATGCACATTTTGTCTCCGTTTAGATGTATCAGAATCCAATCCCTAAAATTAGTTTGAATCACAACAAGGTAAGAAAATGTAGTCATACTTTGGTTGTGAATTCTTTCAAGGTGTAGACAGTATCACTGGGTCCTAGATAATTGCACCTAGATGAAAGAAATAGAAGCGTTTCTGCTAAGTGTTTTATAAGGTATACACACACCCCTCCTCAATTGTGTGATAAATATTTAGCTTTTAATAGCATTAATGACCTTGATGGAAGGTAGTCCTAGGGATTAATGAGTACCTGATGTTAATGAAATCAGCTCCACCCACCCAATCATTAGTTCAGAACCAGTGCCCTAGACTTTGATCATTAGTGTTTAAAAACAAAATCAATTTTACATGGTTTGGGGCACCTTTTGACCAGCAACATCAACAATACAGGTTCTTAATTTTGAAAATGACCTTGCTAGACTTTTTTTTTCNTAATGACCTTGATGGAAGGTAGTCCTAGGGATTAATGAGTACCTGATGTTAATGAAATCAGCTCCACCCACCCAATCATTAGTTCAGAACCAGTGCCCTAGACTTTGATCATTAGTGTTTAAAAACAAAATCAATTTTACATGGTTTGGGGCACCTTTTGACCAGCAACATCAACAATACAGGTTCTTAATTTTGAAAATGACCTTGCTAGACTTTTTTTTTCTTTTTTTCTTCCTTACATTGCCTACTGTTCAGTAACTTGTAAGCACAAAATGAAAATGCCAAATTTCAGCATGCTGTGTTTTGAAATGCCTGGTTTATTAAGTCCTGAGGTGTGTTGATAATAGAAGTATAACAGCTTTTCATATGGAGCACTTCAGGATTTGAAAGTCTTACAAATGGCAGTTTTTAATGATTTGAAAGTAGTTTCTAAACACTTTAGACACTATGCTTGAATTTAATAATGTGTGAGTTCAACAAGGTATAAGTATGTTGGGTTTGCACGTGTCCTGCACCTGTAGACAGGTATGTGGTGGTTAAGGAGCCATGTCCATAAACACTTGTGCTAAAGATTATTTTTAGAAACAAATATTGAATTTTGGCAGATTTCGGGAATGCTAAGCTAAATTACAGAAAGATTCCAGTAACTTTAAGTGTTCCATTACAGACCATAGGAGCCTAATTTTTCTGATACAGTGCATATATATGGCTCCCTTTTAGCAGAATACTAAAAATATAGTGTACGGTATAATGAAGCATTACTATCACTGTTTACTTTTTATAAAATAAACCCTGACGTTGAGCAGACAAAAGTGATTTCAGTGTTCTGATATGGGATAACATACACAGGAAACAAATGTTGATAACCTCCTGAGCTGAACAGACTGAATACTCTCCATCTGTGTTAGAGTATGTCATGTATAAACTTGAATGAGGCACTCCATTTCTATGATGATATGGATATTAAGCTTCCCTGGAAAAATAGAACTCTGTAATTAAACTCCCTGCTACATGCAGATCTGATTATGACGTATGCAAGTTAAAGGAAACTATTCTGCCAAAGGAAAACTGGCTCAAACAGAAGGTTTTAATAAGAACAGTCCCAGTTTTAAAGTGGAACATATGAATAGGGAACTCTCATCTCCTTGTCCCAGTGCCAGAAGACATCTGATCTTACCAGCAGCAATACGCATAGGAGCAGTCTCACAGAATCTATAAACTTATTTGGATCTTGTTATAAAACATCACACAGATAAAGTGTATTTATTTTTTTTGTGTACATGATATGTGTGTATATGCATACACATATAGTCAAAATACAAGAAAGGCACTCTCAAGAACCAACATCTTGCCAATATGGCATTACTAAAAGGTATTCCTTATATTTGCTGTTTGTCTGTTTTAAAACACAGTTTTCCTTTATTGCAGAACAAATTTTTGCTTAACTCCCTATATTTTATTGAAAGACTAACAGTAGAGTCTTAGCCCATTAAAGTGGCAAAATGTCTTTTATCTTCTGTAGCAAAATAAGCATGAAATTATTTTATCACATTAAAAACACCATCACCACAATCCTAAAACATGAAGAAGAGACCAGAGGAAATCAGCTTAATGAAAATTCACAAAAAATACATTGTTCTTTCAGTGTCAAGGCTNCCGGCCCCCCCTACTCCAAGCAGAGGCCTCTCGGTGCCGGTATCAGTGCCGGTGTGTGCTGGCTGTAGGTGTCACTGCAAACATGGCTTTGGGGTCAGGTGCGGGGGATGGCGTTGGAACCATTGAGCTGTCCACGTTATTGAACGAGTCGGCGTTCAGATGTTCGGCACGCATGGGACATTGTCTGCCGGGCTGTTTGAGGCGCTGGCAGCAGAAGGTGACATCTGGTGACTAATGGGCTCAGATGTGAAAGCCGTTCCCACAGTTCCACGGGCTGCAGCTGCTCTGCCACCGCGCAAGAGGCAGGAAACGAGGGGGAGAATATCGCTAGGAAAAAAAAAAAAAAAAATACCTTCTGATTTCAGAGGAAGTGTAACATGGCCTCGGCTGCAGACATTTTCCAGCCCAGACCTTCTGATAGATGAAAAGTCGACACAGCTAAGCACGGCACTTGACCGTGTCTCTGCTTTTGCTTGTCTAAAGCGATCAACTTTTAATGAAATAACTCCACCTTGTGAAACAAAGATGGACCCTTTCCAGACACAGCCCAGACTTTGCTCTGTTTCTTTTATCAGACAGGGCTCTGTCAGAGTCAAGCTGCTCTGGTTTCAGTGTAACCTCAGCTCCCGATCNAAAAATACATTGTTCTTTCAGTGTCAAGGCTTAAATTCTAAGAAAATTAAAATGTTTGTTTCTGATGTTTTTGAAAATATTTGTTTTATGCAGTCTCATTTCAGTCATGTTAAAACATGTGCCTAAATTAAATCTTTGGTTTGCTTTGAAAACTCTGCAATACTTATACCTCACCTGTAAATATAATCTTAAGTATGGCTCTTAGTTGATAGCACAGCACTGGTTTGCTCTGTATAATTGGAAATACCTAAAATTTCAACTGAAGTCTGTTCAGTTTGTTTTGGTTGTTTTCACCTTAGAAATACTTGAACAGTCACAGTGATGCTATCTGATGCACTGTAGCTAAATTTTTAAACACTTTGATTGTAGGATGTAACACTGTACAGTCCTACAGAAGCACTCCCCCATTTTAACTCAGGAAAGCTTTATTGAAGTTATTTTTTTATAGCTCTATTGGTTTTCATAAATGTTTCTTTATGGGATTGTCTTTACTGTTTAAAATACCATCGAAAATCTCATTCTAATAACTGCTGGACCCTTCATTGTGAAGTGATGGGGAGCTTGGTGAGACTATAAAAGAAATGGTTAATGCAGAGCAGAACGTGGCGGCAGGTTGTGCAGCAGGCTTCTACTCTGTTCTGCAGCCTCATAAACAACTTGCTAACGAGCACCAGATAATGGCTGTGGATGCTTAATATTTTCTTTCCCAGCAATTGAGCAGGAATCTTAAAAATACAGTAGCTTTTTAAAAAATAATCTTTTGAGGGGGAAATAAATAATTTTCTGTTTTACCTACACCTCCTTTTTAATATTTTATAGCATCACACAGCGGGGAAAACAAAATAAATTCAGCAAATGTAGAAATCGATAAAGAAGCTGGTATTTCCTCTGGTGAATAAAATCAATTACATCTTCAGAGGAGGTGTTTCTTTAAAACAAAAAGGGAAACAGGAATGAGAGAGTGAGTAAAGCTCCCATTCCCCCCGTTTGCACTCACCACCCCCCNAGGGGGAGAATATCGCTAGGAAAAAAAAAAAAATCAATACCTTCTGATTTCAGAGGAAGTGTAACATGGCCTCGGCTGCAGACATTTTCCAGCCCAGACCTTCTGATAGATGAAAAGTCGACACAGCTAAGCACGGCACTTGACCGTGTCTCTGCTTTTGCTTGTCTAAAGCGATCAACTTTTAATGAAATAACTCCACCTTGTGAAACAAAGATGGACCCTTTCCAGACACAGCCCAGACTTTGCTCTGTTTCTTTTATCAGACAGGGCTCTGTCAGAGTCAAGCTGCTCTGGTTTCAGTGTAACCTCAGCTCCCGATCATCTCCCTGAAATGCTTTCAGAACTGAACCAGAGCTCTTGCTGTTTCCTCATGGGCAGGTACATGTAAAGAAAAACTCATCCGTCATTGAAAGTCCCTGGAACAGACTGAGCCGGAATGCAGTGCCCATATATTTCGTCTTTGATCCACTGATCAAAAGTGATGTATTTGTTAAATTCTTAGAAATGGCAGAGAGAAACCACAGGAAGAGCTCAGTGCTGCACATGGTGGTAAAAACTCTGTTATTAGCAGATGACAGTACAAACCGCAGAGTGGAAAGGACAGACAAATTCATGGCTGGAAGTTAGTGTTTACAGCAGAAAAAGGATTTTAAGAGGGGCTTTCTGGTGTGTGCAGCGGAGGGAAAGGGGAAGGGAACTGAGAGGTGGGAAAGAAGCATTGCTTAGTTCTTGTGCTCTTGCACTACAAATAAATCATCATATTGGGTCTTAAGGAGTCACTGAAGAGAGCTAACAGGAGAAAGGAAAAGCAAGGACCTGAGAAGAGAGAAGTGTTTTTCTGTGTGTGCCCAGATAATCACATGATTTCCATCATCCAAGCCTCTAGTGTGACAGAGGGAAGGAGGGATAGTCACATGCATCAGCCTCATAAAATCTGCAAAAGCACTGTTCTTAATTCAGCCATCGGCTGCTCCCAGACCTCATGCAGAGAATTACAACGAAATTCTATTTGCAGACTGACATCCCTAATGCTGCTGTGTCCTTATGTTTACTTCGGTTAACTGTCAGCCCTTATAAAGTGCATTGTACCACAGCTGCTGCTCTGGAAAAGAAAACCCTCAGAGTAGCTGCTTTGGAGGAGATATTTGAGAGAAACACAAACAGAAGCGAGCGGGTGGGGGCGTGGAGAGGAGGGGGGGAGGAAAGCAAGAAAATCTGTTTGTGTATCTACACAACATGAGACTCAAAACAGAGATCATTCAATCTTTGTTTTCAATGTGTTTCTTGGTTTTAGTCTTGGCTGATAAAATATTTAACAGTCATCTTAGCACTCAGCATAGATATAACCAAAGAATATTCAAGCTCTCAGCCCCAACTGAGACAAAATTCCAGTGATGTGAAGTTTTCTTTTCCTTCTTCCCATATGATGTACTACCCAGCTCCAGTTTTAAGGTGGATTAAAAAAAAAAAAAGAGGCCATTGCAACCTCTTGTTACTGAAACAGACACACGGTTTTCTGAAAATTGCAAATAGAATGATGACAGCTGTTGCATTTATTGGTCAGAGGACTGTATTTGCCTGCTTTTAAAAGCATCAAGAAGACAAAGGTTACTTAATTTGGGTTCTTAGATAGGACTGCAGTCTCTGATTAGGATGGAGTTACATTTTTCCACACGGACATAAACCAAAATGCAATCTCTGCTCCTAGGATTATGCTTTCTAGGTAAAAATGAATAACTAAAACTTGGTGAAACACAACAGAATTCTGGCAAATGAAATTAAGTGTCATGTAGAAGATTCCCATGGTTATTTATTGGTCTCAAGTTAGGAGATGAATAAGTCATGACTACAGTCCAACCTATGCATTACTATTACTAATTGTAAGGTCACTTAAAATTGTTTTTCCAAGTAGAAAATTAGGAAAATTATTAAAATATTACTTTTAACATCAGCTCTCCTTGCTGTATTTCATCCAGCAATGCAGTATATTAATTGCTGGACCATGCTATAAGAGGTTGGGTGTTTTTATTTTTTTCTTTTGGACTTGCTAAGTAATCACAACTCCTGTTTTGATTGAGAAGTGTCTTCTCAACATCTTTGGAGAGCTGGCCCTTACAGGCTTTTCATGAGAGGGAGCAGCATCAGTTCTTGATGTTTGTTATTAGAAAGGTCATGAGTTTTGGTGGTTTTCTCTCTGTGCTGGCTGCCAGAATCAGGAAATTGCACCATCCATTCAGCTGCTGTTAAGTAAGTAAATAAGCCTAATCCTTTTTGGTGGGGAAACTTGTGAATTGTTGATGCTCAGAAACTGCTAATCAGATACCAAGGCTTCAAAACTTATCATTTGAAAATGATATATCCTTATGAATTTTACACATCTAGGTTGCTATACTGAACAGACTCCGTTTGCTTTTAGTATTGTGGAAGAAAGCATTATGCTTTTATTTAAGATCGTCTCATGTTTTTTCTAGATGCTGTTATACATTGCATGTAGTGTCCGCAGACTTCAGCTTTTCAGAGTGTATTTTCTTATGCCAGTTGTCTGTATTGAGATGATTATGTTTTCTTTTTTTTTTTAATTCTAAGTTTTAGCTTTTGGTGTCAAAATGACACCAGAACAGTCCTTAAGATCCTTAAATTCTAAAGATTTGCTGTATCTTTAGCACTTACATGTTCTGGATCAGGGAACAACAGATTGTTGAGGACTGCTAGTTGAAAGAACAGATGAATACATAAGGAGAGGGGAAGAGAGAAGCATTAAGTAAGAACAATGTGAGATTTAGGGCAGATAGTGTGAAGTAATAGCCATTAGAGAAACCTTTTAGGAAAAGGAATATAGGTGTGTCTTGGAAGGGTTGCACAAATAAGGCTTTTTCTGGTACAATACTGCTTTGTTCATGACTTTAAGGGTCTCAGAGGGTTTCATGATAAATCTGGCATTTTTAAGATTTTTTAAAACAGCTAAAAATAGCCTTTCATTTCCAAAAGTAATTTTATTATTTTTATTGTTTGGGATAATTTTTGTTGCTTTTGTTTTAATAAAGTTCTAGCACTTGAATGCTGATGAAACTTATTTTCTTATTAAAACTAATAAACTAAGCCCCAAAACTCTTTATCATGCATATAAATTATTTGGACTTTAATGATAAATTTAGTACGGCTGCAATTGGGTTCCTTTCTGTACCTTGATTAGAGGGAAACTTAAATTAGTTTAGCTCAGCTTCCTGAGTGCTCTGTTTTTCAGTCTGTAACGCGGTGACAAGTTTTGTCAATTTTCATTCTCTGAATGAAATCACAAAGAACTTATTTAAGTAGAATGTTTAAAATGATCTTTCCAAAATAGTGAACAAGTTCTCCAGAAAAGTATTTTCTATGGATTGTTTGGGAAAGCACAATGGATCTACACAAATATTGGTATTCGCCTTTCAGGAACTTTGTAGAGCCTGGACAGTAGACTTTCTAAAATTTTCTGAAAGGCTTGTTGCAATATATAATAACAATCTTGAAACTTCATGTTCTAAGTGTGTACATGTGCATTTGTGTGTTCACTAGGGCTTTCACTAGCTGCTCTTGTTGCAGTTGTTTGTGAAGTTGTTATTCCTAGCTGTGAGATTTGAGAAATGGATCTGTCAGCCTTATGCTGTGTGTTCAGGTATTGATGACTGGGCTTTCTGTTACTTTCCCAAGTAATGAAAGGCTAAGGCAAATGTGGCCATGGAAGCCAGTTGAGGAGGGATTTAGGACACAGTCTGAACTTCCGTATCCATCAGTCACAGTGGGAAGAGATGGCAGGGAACATGATCCTTTTTATGTGAAATGTCTGTACATCCCATGCAAGCCTAAGAAACTCATTAAAGGGTGCTGAGCTACCCTGAGCTGAGCTTTTTTTCATTGAGAGGCCTGGTAGGATGATAAAATCAATGTAAAAGATAGGAATCAGGAAGAATTTGCACTGTTCCCTGCATGAACGAGGACCTGTGTGCATGCTCAGGCTCAAAAAAGGGACAATTCTAAGTGCTCAGCATTTCCACAGAATCACAGAAGAGAATGTTAGGAGTTGGAAAGGACCTTGAAAGATCATCTAGTCCAACTCCCCTGCCACAGCAGGATTCCCTAGACCAGGTCACACAGAAGCCCATCCAGATGGGTTTTCAATATGTCCAGAGAAGGAGTCTCCATAACCTCTCTGGGCAGTCTGTGCCAGTGCTCTGTCACACTCACGGGGAAAAAATTCCTATGTGTATTCCCATGGAACCTCCTATGCTTCAGCTTACAACCATTGCCCCTTGTCTTGCCACTGGGCCTCACGGAGAAGAGCCTGACCCCATCCTCCCAACACACACCCTTCACATATTTAAAAGCATAGATGAGGTCACCCCTTAGCCTCCTCTTCTCCAAGCTAAAGAGACCCAGCTCCCTCAGCCTTTCCTCAGAAGGAAGATGTTCCAGCCCCTTCATCATCTCTGTGGCTCTGTGCTGGACTCTTTCCGGCAGTTCCCTATCCTTCTTGAACTGAGGGGCCCAGAACTGGACACAATTGGGGGATGGTTTAGGGATAACAGTAGTGTAGGGCTATTGGTTGGACTTGATGATCTTGAAGGTCCTTTCCAACTGTGACGATGTTTTTAATGTTTCTTTCAGCTATTATATTTTCTGGCTTTCTGAAAAATGTTACCCCCTTTTACAGAGCCTCTCCACCATCTCTGTTACTGCTACAATTATAGATGTATGTAAGTGAACATACAAGTGCTGAAGTTTGATATTTTCATGCTCATTGGAGATGATGTGTAAAATGTATTTGTTCTCCTTCAGTTATCCTTCAGTTTCCTAACTGAAGTCTTGTTTTTATTTCTTTTGTCAATAGGTATAAGCTATTACAATGAACAATTTAAATTATTGTCAAAAATGTTTAGATTACTTTACAGTTACCAATTCTACACTGTGTTTTTCTAGACAGATGAACACAGTTAATAGCACTACAGTGATAAGGTATTTACTATTTACCAAAAAACATTAAGCTATAGTGTCTCTGGGGATTTATTTGGGATATCTGTATTTTCACAGCTGCAAAACACAAGTGGTGTGGGCTGTTGTTGAGTGTGTGTGACATGTTTTTCAAAGGCAGAAAAATGAAGTCAACAGTCACACGACTAATTGACAATCATTAGTGAGTTGATCTTTTGCACCAATTGTTGGTTTAAAGCTTGAAAAATCTATCATTATCCCTGACAGCAAAAATTAGCCTGGTGAGATTCCTGCTCTGAGTTGACTAATTAAGTTCTCTAATGCTGATAGACTTCCACCAGGTACACCTAGGAAATATAGCCCTGGTAAGAACCCGCAGATACCAATTCATTTGAATGTAGTCTCCCTTGGGAACTCCAGTGTCAGGAGATGGATGAGCAGGCTATCAGCACTGAAAGTGTTAAGGAAAGAAAGCACTTTCTTGGTTGCTTTAAAGAAGATGGTAGTGGCTGAGCTAAAATATCTTATCAGAGTTGCAAAAACTGACTTCTAGATTAGGGAGCTAGCACTATCTTAAAAATTATATACAGCACTGTAGATGTTTTTGATTTGATTCTTTCTTACAGGAACTGCTAAGTTTATGGTACTAGTGGAGCAAAATAATTTTTCTTTTAAATCTGCAAAACTGCAGGGTTTGTGTTTCTCCAGTGCTGAAAATGGATTTGTAGTTTTGTACTACTTGACTAATTTTGAAAATCACTTTCCTAATTTTGTAACAGAAGTTATTAATGAAAAAACACTATAATTAATAGAGTTGAACTGTGTTAACAGAGGTAGAAATACTAAAAATGAATTTTTAAGACAATGTGGCTATTCCTGTGTTTCTTTAAATCAGTGTGACCAATTGGTATATCACAGCAAGAATGTAAAGGTCTTTCATGCGAAAGCTGACATTTACTGTCTTGACCGAGGATGATCCAGCACAAACGGCATGTTAATAATGGTAAATAGCAAAATATTAAATGAAAGGCACTGTATGACATGCAGTATGAAGATATGAGGCAAATCCATTTTATTTCCAAAAGTTCGTTTTCATCTAGTTGTAGTTCAGTAAGCTGAGACTGAAACAGAGACATCTTTGAATAGTGTCAAGTTATGTGGCTTATGCTCCGCACTCTGATGTCTTTCATATCACTTGGGCATTCACATGGCTTTGTATTCTAACCTGTTACTAGTACAAACTTTCTCTGACAACCTAATGAGTTACTGTCATTAGTTTTATCTTTAATTTGACCACATTTGGGTGTTCTGTAGAGATGTGAAATTAATAATGTGCAAGTTCTTGAACACTTTTTGACATAGCACTTTCACATAACTTATCACCCTCTCACATTGTATTTTTAAGCACATTTTTTAAGTGGAAATATTGATATCTAGTTGTGTTCAAATATTTTGTGCCAGGTTTTGATGTTTGCTGACTGCAGATATTATTCAATTGACAGAGCAACTTAATAAATGCCTTCTTGCCCATGTCCTTCTACCTCAAAGCAGCTTGCAGGGAATGAAAGGGATTTTCCTTAAAGGACTTCATGGACAACTGACAATATTTGTTTGTACTTTGACCTGGAAAGTACATTGATGAAAGGACTATTCAAATACAGTTCAGCAAGACTAAAGAAAAGCTGAGAAATGGGAAGGTTCTGGACCCAAATGCACAACCACCCCAGTGCAGGCGAGGCCCTTCCCTTCTCAGCTGCAATGTTGTAACAAGCTGCAGTGGAGAGAGCAGGGCCAGGCTGGTCATCCTATTTGAATACTGAAGTATCACCTTCAAGTGTGCACATCAGTTTTTCATGAATAAGAATTGGCATGGGTGTGCACTTGTGGTTAAGCTCATGGTTAGTGCTTTTCTGAATTGGAGTTTAAAGAGCTGAAGGAATCTAGTCTTCATGCAATCCGAGTTGCTCCTACCTGCTCATGAGTACCTAAATGGTTGGTCTGCAATCAATGAATAATTTTAGTCCTTTATCTCAGAATGGCATAGAAGTGTCCTTTGTCCACTTTTTTTTCCAGCTCAGTGATTTGTCCATGTGCTTCAGGTTATTTGCAGAAATCCTTCCTGAATAAGTGTGTTTTGTTTGCAATTGGTTCTTTCAATTTGCCCTGATCCCCTCGGTGTGTTTATTCCTTAGCATGTGTCAGAGTAGCCGATTTATTTAATTTGGATCCTCCCTTTCCCTTTATGAGCTGTGTGTAAAAACAAAGTCTTAAGTGGAATCCTCCTTCAGTGATTTAGGTAAAACCAGGATCAGGCTCTCAGCAGTTATGTATATGCTTAATTTGCTACACAATAAACATCAGTAAGTCACATACTCTGGCACTGGTCACACATCAGAAGCTTTTTAGAGAAACAAAATATTCAGTATGGTAACTAGTCCTTCAGACAACTGCAGATGCTTCACTGATGCCAGAAGTTTCTGCATTCCATTGTTAGATATATCACTGAATTGCTACATTGTGGTTTAGAAACATACCTGAAATCTCTGGGAAATCTTACTATCTGTTAATTTCCTCACTTGTAAAATGAGCTTTAAATGGTTTACTTCACAGGAAAGCTAGTTAATGTCTTGCAACAATCTGAACGTTTAAATTTCTTGGTACTTTACATATTATTATTTAACTGAAATATACAAAGAAACACAGTGTGCCTTTTAATAGTTACTTGTGCAGTACCAATCAGTTCCCCTGTAGTCTCCCTGTCTTCCCTACCCAATTAATTAGTTTTTTTCTTTGTGTGCTGCTTTAAAATTATCTAGTTACCTGTAAACAAAAGGAAATGTTTGGGTATTTTTGCTTGTTTTTTTTTTTTTTTTTTTTAATGGCAGAGTTTAATTTTTGCTGTTCTTATTAGATAATAACAAGACTTAACAGTTCTCATACAAAGAGAACATTTAACCAGTGTAAAACAGCTTAAGCCATTTTCTTTTCCACTGTGTGTTATGTATTTTTTTTTAAAGAGAAAAATTAGACATGGGAGAATTAATTTTAACTTCATTGCTTATGAATTATTTATTCTTTCTGACTGGACTTACTTACATACTGAATAATAGTTATGCAAAGAGCAGTTAGAAAGGTGTAGCTTTCTCAAACTTTAAGAAGCCAAAATAACAGGCTGTTGCCCTTTTGGTGGTGTGTGTTTTTGGTTTTGGGTTTTTTGGGGGTTTTTTAGGCTTATTTAATTTGACAGTCACATTTCCATCGGTTTTCCCATGTGGATATGTACACTCTTACGTGTATTCTTGCCAAGGTAGTATTGTAATGTAGATATTCTCTGTTTTTATACACCTCTTGACTCCCCAGTCACACTTTAGCAGTTTTGCGTTTTAACTCTATGTTGAATACTCCGTTTTGGACCACAAATATCCCTTTTGGACCACAAATATCCCAAATTCAACTTGTCAAATTCAGTTGCTTTTCTGCAGCTCTGCTTCCCTTTCTGTTCCTCAGAGTGACTTCTGTGCTGATGTAACCATCTCCTCTTCATTCTTTCAGCCCTCCATTAACTACTTGTTTTTCCATAATATTCAACTCTATCTGTAACTTTTAAGATTCTTAAACATCTGAGTCTTAACTTCACAGCCATATGTTGGGGTTTTTTTTTCTTATTCCAATCAAAGCTTTCCCCTTCAGACTAATTCTACTGTTTCTTTATCCATCTCCTTCCTCTTCTTGGGCCTTGGCCTTGTCTCCACAGGGAGGTTTACCTTTCTCATATTGCTTCCATGACTTGGTCAGTCTTTAGGGGAAGCAGATATATATAGATCTTGGATTTAAAATACTTTTTGTTGTAATTCTCTGTTGGTACAGCTGAAACAAGTTGCAGTTTTATTAAAAGAAATGTGCCTATTTTATGTGATCTCTAGTCACTATTAGAGTTATGTTTCTTACAACTGGTGCTTTAAAATTCCAACTTACCACATCAGTCTGTCTCACATTTTTCCTGATGTGAAAAATCAATTACTTTTGCCTTTTGTTTTGTTTTCTGTAGTTTTGCAAACATTTATACTCAGCAAGGAATTTTGACTCAGTTTCTAGAGCCAATGAGAAGTAATGATGTTACCAAGTGGCAGTACTGTAGAAGGCACAGGAAGGTCAGGTCTTATCTGCTGAACTTTATGCTATAGTCTTCAAGTCAAGTTATAGAAGTGCTGAGACAGTAATGATACTCTAATATTATAGTATTTTATGTGATATTAAAATATCTGGCTATCTCTGATAAAAAGATCTTTAAAGCTTTTAAAGATTTGTACTAAATTGCAAAAGAAATTCTGTATTATTCCTTCCTTAATGCCTGATGAATTTGTTATGATAATGAATATCCTAGGAATTAAAGATGATTTGTCACTTGTTGCAAAGTGTTGCCCAGTATAGTAATTCATCATTGCCTTTTCACAAAAGAAGCTTGGTCTCTGAATGAGATCTCAGAGATATTATCTTCATGGAAATGCCTGTTCCCTTTATTAATATAAAAGCAGGCTAAGCCCTGGAAGTTTAGCCGGACTTGACGCAGCACCTAAGGTTTTTGGGTTTTTTATGAGATTACATGGGTTTACAATAATGGGTTAACTTTCCTCCCAGTTACTGTCATGCATGACTATTCTGTTCTTCCCTGCAGTGTGCAACAAGCAGATGGAATGGTCAGTAAGTCAAAGTATGAAATGTTGGAAAGGTCACAGTACTACAAGATGCCACTGTCTTTCTCATCTGTCTTACAATTAGGGTATCTTGTTCTTGTGGCAAGAGTCATAATGAGGACTGTAATGACTACAGCTTGTGTCTGTTCTTCTCACCCAGAAGCTGAAAGCAAGGGACAGGTGAATTCATGCTAATGAGGGACCAGGCAAGGCAGGTTTTATTTACATGAGCACATATTTCTCATTTAATGTAGTTGAAATTATATTGGGAATTATTCAAAAAACAAAGGATTGTTAGATGAATTTCTAAGTGGGGGAATTACTTCAAGATTATTTTGTCTTAAACCTTTTAAGATGGAAAAAACCTTGGTGAAACTTCATTATTAGAGCAGCTGAAAAACTTGTAGGTAGGTCACTGCTAAGGGGCTGCAGACATGAATAGGGCTGTTGTTGAGATTCCAAGGTGTTATATCTATAAAAAGTTGCAAAATTATTTTTTTTTCTGCCTCTTTGCAATTTATGGAAAAGTACCTCTGAAAGTTGAATAAGTTTGTGTGTTCAGCCTTTATGATAGTTACAAGATAATGAAGCTCTGTAAGTTTAGCAGCTCTTCTGAAACCATTTGTTTGTGAAGCAGAACATTTCTTTCTGTCATCCACTAACGCTCAGGACCAAGCATGGAACGTATCTTTTCTTTGATGTTAATGGAGAATGGAGTTAATCAAATACTTCTCATGGCTTCTTTAGGGTCTCTGTTCTCTGTTTTGTATCAATGTCTTGACTGTCTTTTGAATGATAATTGCATTACGTTTGGGTGACTTGTATCAGAGCTTTATTACTACAAATTGTGATGTCCACTATATCTGTCAATCTGTGTAATATTCTCCTGACTTACCAGGCAGTGACTGATGGTCACATGCTAGTAAGCATCTTTCAATCAGGTAAACAAAAGTATAGAGATGTTGTCATTAAACAATTCATTTTTGAAGGTCCAGTGTTATTTGTAGTGTTATCATCTGGATTATAGTAGTACCTACTGACCTCTAGCAAAACTAATAATCATTGCTTTATGTACCTAAGTAACAATGAAGAAAATGGAATTAGACAACTGTCATGATTTTGTCATGGTTACATAGCAGGTGAGTGGCAGAATCAGAAATATAATCTGTGTCTCAAGATTTCCTGGTGTTTTCTGCTATTTATGCTAACTTTCACTAAAAGCAGCTATGTGGAATTATACTCTTGAAGATTTTGTTCATAGTGTCTGTATAATAATTTTTGATGATATAATGTATTTTTTTCTTGTCATTTACTATAAAAGTAGCACTAAACCATGTAAAAGCATGAATTAAACAGTAGTGTGTGAACAAGACATTCATTTATACACCATAAGCTTTTTTTATAAATAGATATAAGACAATAAGTAGAAAACAACAGTTAACCATGGAATGTTAGACCTTTGCCGTAACTAGCTAAACATGGCTGATGGGAAAAAGCCATATATATTTTATCCTGATTCATGGCAGTCTTTACACAGTGAAAACATGGAAAGTTTCTGAGAGTGACTTTTCATTAGGGTTGCATCAGTATTAGTTATGTCCAAATATTTGCGAAACTGCCATAAATGTATTGGAGTTTTGCAAATATTTTTGTGAACATTTTGTTTTTGATAAAGAGGAAAAATATCAGAAATATACACATAGATCAAGTTTTGTTGTTCTCAGTTATATAGTGCATATTTTAGACTGCAGTCCATGGGAGGAAAAATTGTGGATGATATACAAGAAAACTCTTTGCTGAGTTATGTTCTACACTTTTTCTGGAAGCTGTAGTATCCTAGAATTCATTCTTGGTTTTTATTTCCCACAGCTCACAAGCTGAATTGCCACAATTCTATGTAAAGGACTTTGCACTGCCATCAAATACCTTGTAGCCAAATCAGGATGTCAGTGAAGAGAACCTTTCCACTGACTTTAGTGGGCTTTGAATCTCACTGCAACTCAGTTTTTAAAGCATTACAAATGGAAGGTCTGAGAGCAAGTCTATTTGCATATCGTCTTAACCCCTGAAATACTAGAAGTAGTTAAATTTTTATACCTTTTGACTTTCATGAGACTTTTATCCTTACCTTCTCCTTTCCCCCTATCTAACCCTCTTCACCTCTCCCCCCGAGTCAATTTCAGGCCCCATTCTTTTATATTGTTTTATCCTTCTTGCTCTTTCTCTTTGAGGGGAGAAGGAAAAGGATCTGTTTAGCTTTACAAACTGTTTCAAAAACAGATGCCGTGTGCAGAGCTAAATAACTTGGATGTTTTGTATGCTTTAAGGATGTCATCTTTTGAATGTTCCCAAGGTAGGGATATTTTTCTGTTGTTAGAGCATCCTTTTTTAAATACTTTATCAATGTAAGCTGTCTAGAAATGAAGTAGGAAAACCAAGCAGATATTTCAAAACACTTTATGCTGGTAAAGCTTACTCTAAAATATCCAAGCTGTCTGTTTTTCAGGGGTATTAAGTGGGGAATGAACTCCCCAGCAGGCTTTGACCCTGAGTTTATATAATCCCTGAATGGTAGGGTATACATTCTTAAATCAGTTAAACTAATTAAACTAGTGAGAGGCCCTTAGAGTTGTACAGTCAGTACAACTTATTTACCTAGCTAGTTGACTGACTGACTCTTTGCTATTGCATTAAGTGAAGGGGAAATACCAGCGTGATCTTATTGGTCTTAGGTCACAGATGACATGGTTCCCATAAAGATTTTCAGGTAATACTTGTTTCTCACTCTTGTAGGTATGAAAGCGTTACTGGAAAGGTATCTTGATACGAAAGGGTTGCTTTATTAGGTTACACTGTTGCTGTAAATGTTACCTAATGACCTCTGTTATGGTAGAAATCTGAAAAAGTGTATACTGAATGTGTTGCATAATTTAAAAAAGCTGAATGTTTCCTAATTAGTTCTGTTAGGTTAATGATACTGCACTCTCATTTTTCTGTGGCCCTGGGCAATGACCTTTACCCTCCCCAATTTTAACACTTTTTTTAGTTCAAAAACATGTGGTGACCTTCATCATCTCCAATGATCTTTGGGAGACATAATGCTTTGGAAAATGTTACAAATCCCTTCTCCCCTTTCCCTTTGAAAATAAAAAAATGGTCTGCTTTATGCAGACAGAGTAAAAGCCTGATTTATACAGATCCTCTGAAGAATGCTTGTGAAGTGCATTCCTTCAGTGTTTTCATAGAAACTGATGTGAGCTGCATTAGCAGATGATGTGAAAATGGTGAGGTGGGGGAGAGAAAAACCTCTCTCAAAAGGATTCTAAAATAACATTTTGCATCCTCGAGTAATTCCCAGCTCTCCCTGGCAACCATTCATTTCTTCCAAACAGCAGAAATTTGCAATATGAAAGTGGATTGGCTTGCTGTTCCCATGGGGCTCTGTATCTCTTCATCCACCGCCTAGGGTAAAAAGCAATGCATACGTTTACAATATAAATGTGATTTAATCGACCTCCCTGTCAGCGAGAAATGGCAAGCATATCAAACAAGCCCAAGATGTTAGGAAGAAAAAAATCATAAATTATTCCAATGATGAGTTTCTGAGCAGCATTTTGGACTACTAGATGATTCTATGTAAAGCTGTTACTTGAAACAATAATTAAGATAATTCTGTGTGACAAGGAGAAAAATGTTCAGCTTTGTATGAAACGTGCTTTATGTTTACAGAGCTGAATGTTCACTATATTGATCCGAATTTCCCTTAGCTGCTGCAATGCAAAGCTAAAACTAATTGAATGATTCACCATCCATATTGCTAAGTTCTTATTTTGTGCTATGCAAAATCAGTTGACTTCTGAATCAGGAAGATGATGGGTTTCTTCAGCGGTGCATATATTTTGTAAGTTCTTCAGTAATGCTGTCTTTTTGAGCTGTGAATATACAGCTATGTGGAAAGCAGATTTTTTTTAAAAAGAAATATTGTATTTTTTATTATTATTTGGATCACTGCTGCTTGAAAGACACTTGAATTGTCAAGACAAGATGAGCAAAAGGGTTCTTCGGTGAGGACACACTCATAGAATCATTATGCCACTTAGTTTATCTAGAAAAGCCCCTTATGGAATTGTTTCCTATTCACAAGCACACATTTTCTGTATACTCTTTATTTCTTAAAAATATAAGAAAGGTGAAAAAAGGATTTCTTGCAGATGGGACAGTTTCCTACATCAATATGATCATGGTTACTTTGTCCTCTGTCCCTCCCTCTTTGAGCACTCAACTTTTTTTTTTTCACCTGATTGTCTGAAGTCTTCTATGTGTGTGTTTGGGTTTGCTTTGTTTTGTTTTTCTCTACTATATTGTGGGTCAAGCTACAGGGAGCTTAGCTCATAACTTCATAGTGGAATTTTTGGTCCCTTCCAGACCTTTCTGCAAAATATCTGGTGGTGTTGATGTAGGAATACTGGAGGGATCAAACTGAATTAAGTTTTTGTATACCACAAAAATACTATGACTGGATTTTCAGGCCACTTGCCTTTCCTGAGTTTCACTACTATTGTTTTAAATGTTATTCCATTGCACGTATCTCTTCATTATTAATATAACACAGCAGTAGTTGGTGGAAAGCTTAATTTTCCTTCCATTCCTAAGACTGGAGATTTGGCACTTTGTTACTTTCTTTAGGTGTACTTCATCCTTTTATTAGTGAAAAGTTCTTCCTGTTTAACTGTGTCCTCCATTGCGATGCTTAATTTGTGCATTTTTTAAAGTATTTTTATTTCCTCTTTTCCCCCTGTTAGGATCTTACAGCTTTCATCCCTTTCTTCACATCTGCCTGTTACAACTAAGGTTTTGGTTAAAAACAATTATGATATAGTGGATTTTTCCAAGTAATTTCCTACATTTTAATGTTTTGACCTGGAGTAGTATGTTTCTTTCAAACTCCTTTGACAGAATGTGTCATTTTTGAACTTTACACTTGGATTCTTGGCTCCAGCACACTTTGAATTACTGCCTTTCTCCCCCTCTTGTGAATAAATTATAGTTCCTACTGCTTAGAGGACTGTCATACTGTCTCCTTCACTGACCTCATGTTCTTAATTCACTTGAAAATTTCTTTTTATTTAACTTAACCTCTTGTGTAGCTTTGCTTTCTTCCTCTGCAGTGCGTTTTCTTTTTGTGCTCTCAGAACTTCAATATATAATCTTCCCAGTCTTCTTTTGTACCTGATGTTTTACCTCTTAAAGGTCTCTACAGCATAGATATCTCTAGTATCCTGGCAAGACTCCAGTTTAAGTAATTACATTCTGTCTTTCTAAATTCTTCTTACCCTTTCAATTGAATGTGATGGTCCCTCTTTCCCTGCCCTTTGCTATTGTGTGCAATGCTAAGCAGTCCCTGTGCTTCAGCCTGCAGCTTCCCTGCTATATTGTCCTGCCTGATGTGCTTTGGGACAAAGGGAAAATTTAAGATGCTATTTATCATTATTGTAACATGTAAGCCATACCTCCTTTATGCTTTACTTTTACTGCCTTACAGGCTCTTATTGAGTGCTTCTCACTGTCATTCCAATAGGTTTAATGCCCTATTTGTCCTACAGGGCACTTCTGCAGTCCTTCAGGTCTTCTGTCCAACACGTTTCTTTCCCTTTCTCTTGCTTCTTCAGTTGTGGGTATTCATTCCATCTCTCCTGCCCACACTTTTTTTTTTCCTCTCTCCCCATGTTTTACCCCTGGTCTTTCTTCTGTGCTTTAAAATATTCTATTTCTAGTGAAGTTTTCCCTTTTCATATAGGACTCAGTCTGCTCACAAATGAATGATAGGCATGTATGTCCTATTCACTTCATGATTACTTGTGCATAATGCCTTTCCTTACTGTGTACGCCTCAACAGGCTGACTAAACTTTCAGGGCTCTATGTCAACTCCAGTAGGCATAAGGTAAGGCCCGTCTGTTCATTATGTCTGTGTGTACAGTCCATAGTGAGTGATATCACTGCAGTGGATGAGGAGATGAGATGTCTCAGAACTCCAGAGCACCCATGTTGCACAAGAGGATGTACATAACTTATGCTCCTATTCTTTTTGATACTGTTCTGAACTACATGTCTTGGTGCAAGAGTGGGTGCTGTAATGAGTTGTATCTCTTGGTAACAACCAACAGTTGTTACTGACCACCTGTGAGGGGATGTATTTTTGACAAACTGTATCAGAATATGTCTCATGGTTTGCTTGCAAAGTTTGCTTGTGGTGATGCTGGACTGGGAGCAGAGCTGTGCATGACTGGCAAGGAGGGAAACAACTTACACCTAGGCAAAACCATCAAGTGCCACGGAAACAGAGGAAGAACCATTAACTGCCATAGAAACCCCAAAAGCACTAAAACAACTCTTCAAGGTTGCAGGATTTGTTTACCAAAACACCAGGCTGTGTGACATTTGTGTGACTTTGCATATCCATGTGATGGTGAGGGTGTACACTTGTGTGACTGATTCAATGATAATAATTGAAGCCTTATAGGGATGCGAATCAGCATTGGGAAGAGAATAGCAAGTGGAAATCAAATACATCTTGGGGAGATATGTGTTTTTCTTGTTAACTGGATTATTTACATATTCAAATCTGACTGTAGAGCCTTCTCTTACTCAGTGAGTTAGATGTAGCCAATAATAATGGGCTTTCCCCTGCCTTCCCCCATACTGTGGTACAGGGAAGGAGGGGCTGTGCTATGAAAGTCATTTATTGTTTCCTTTCATTTTCATGAAAACAGTGATAAAAAGCGACAGAGGTTACAAATCAGCACTAAGTAGTAGGAAAACAATCTGCTTGAACAATAAACACTGCAGCACTGCTGAAGAATACAGTTAGAAACCTGGCACATTGTTGGTATTGCTGTGAGCAGATGGACTGTAAACACCTTCACTGCCAAAGCTCCTTAAACCCCACACACCAGACGTGGCTGCATGGCAGGACATTTGAGTGAGTGGCAGCTTGCTAATTCCTTCCTAGCATTTGCTTTTTGAAATTCTGTGGATATATAGATTTATATTATACATATGAATATATATTCATAATCCTTATGAAAAAGCTAATAGCAACAGTGACCTCGTACTCACACCATATGGGTAACCTGCCACTTTACCGATGTTATTTATTGATACAAACTGTGTCCCAGATCCTGGCTGTCACAGCAGCCATGGCATTCTCTGCCATGAGCACTGTCTCCTTCAGGGTAGGACTGATCAGCAGACCTGAGCACCACAGGGGTTGGTACAAGAGAAATAGTATGTTTCTACCATCTGGAGACTGGCAATTGTTTCTAAAAGCAGAATAGTGTTTCTCAACTGGTGAACTGTGGCACTTGAAGGAGAATTTACAGTGGCTGTCAGGTAAAGTGAAAAGGACATTATTACAAGTCTTTTTATGATATAAAGCAAAACTGTACTCCTTCACACACCGCCACCCTCAAGACCAAGTAGCTGTCAGCCTGTTGCTGCATGCAAATAGTATTCTAGGTTTTTACCTCTATTATGCTTTTTTTTCTAACTCATATGAGTAGTTTAAGACTGTTGTGGGGAAAAATCCTTCGAAACAGGATACTTTGAAGGGGAAGATATGTTCTAGAATAGTAATTTTCACTAGTGACTGTTAAGAACAGCAAGACCTCCTATCAGCTGGGACACTCCTCTTGAAACTTGTGCTGGAAATATGGCAGGCTCTGGCACTGAGTGCCAGGTCTGGCACCAGGAACCACAGGGCTTATAAATAATCCCATTACAGCAGCAGTTCATAACCTTCATTCTGGATGGCATCAGGCTGCCTAAGCCAGCCCTAAATACCCTGTTAGACAATGTTGTGCAGAGTCTTCTCTTGTCAGTCAAGTGATGCCAAAATTTTCTTTTTAAACCTAATACAAAAAATATTTAAGCTTGGTACAAAAAAATATTATTTCTAGCCCTCAGTACTGTTATTTTGTAACAGAATGTAAGTACTGTGGTGTCTACTTTGTAGGGATATTGTTAGTTTTAAATGCTTTTGTTTTCAGTTTTGCTTGCAGATTCTGGAAGGCATTTTCTGTATTGTTACCAGTTCTCTTGGTGCTGTGAAATTTTGTGGGAGATAGGAAGGCAGGACAGACAGAAAGAATGAAGTGCACAAAACCTAGAAGGACATGAAAGAGATCTCAAAATACACTCTCTACAAAATATGTAGGCAAGGAGGCATAAAATAGCCATTAATATCAACAGGCCTTATTTGACTGCCAGACTAAGGGTGTTTTAAACATTGGCTTTAGTGTGCATCTTAGAACACATAACAATACTCGTCACTAATAGCTCTAGCAGAAGTACAAATTGAAAACAAATTTGGTATCAGTTATTTAGATTCATTCACTTCTGTTCCCTCTTTTCAGTCTTGAACCACCTCCATGGTGGTGTTAAATCAGTCCATCTGGGTTGCCTCTGCTACACTCCGTCCTTTCTACTTCTTTGTTTCCAGTTTAAGCAGACATCTCTGGACAAAATGATACAGTGGTACTTGCACTGTTGTATCTGAAGTTTTGATATCAGTAGAAAGTGCACGTGTCTAAAGCAATCAGTATAAACTCAAACCATAAATCTAAAAAACACTGTCAATAGAAGTGGCAAAACAAATGAGACTAAGTAATTGATAGTCTGACCTCCTGCTATATACATAATTCAAACACTTTCTTCTATTAAATGTAACTATAGTACACAGAATTCAGTGTTCCTTGGTATATTAATATATATGTTTGCTAATTTGTGCAGAGATATCAAAGAAGCTTACCATAGTCACTGACGGTCTTATATTTTCTCTTGGTTCAGAGCTGGTGGATCCCATCATTCCAGATTTATCTCTCTCTTTCTATCAGTATTGGCAAGTATTCTCTAGACATTTACCATTTGTAAACTATCACAGTACAGCGCATTTTCCAGGGATAAAAATCAATACTCATCTTGGTTTGAATATTTTCCTGTCAAGGTTCTTTTTGTAGATTTACAAGAAGAACTAGTATGTGTTAAAGCTATTCAACTTGACATCTCATAGCCTCATTGACACATTACATATAGGGATTAGCCATGAAGATTAACTTTACAACTATTAAGTAACAAAAATTCTGCATACATATTTACTAGTGTAAAGTTGTACTGTAACCTGTAGTATTACAAAACAGGAAATAAAATACAGTATTGAAAAATGCATCAAATGGGACAGATTTCCACCAGCTTCCATGAAGTATTCTACCAAAATGTTTCACTTGTGATGAACTGCTTAGATTAGAATTCACTTCCATTCAGGTTTTGGGCCTCTTTGGAGACTTGACAGTGCAGAAATGTAGGAAGCAGGTTAGAGCAATCTAATTAGATATTAGAGGGTTTGATTGTTTGCTTGTTTTTGAAGCATGGGGGTGGTTTGACACCCACATGTGTTTCACTGAGTTTTCTTTCTAGAGCTCCAGCAAATGGAGATGATTCTTCACTAAATGGAGTAAACTCTGTCACTAGGCTGTTGTCAGTCATGAAAATTGCTGTATCCACCTGCAGCTATCTCTGTTCATGGAAACAGGCTGCCTCAGCAGCCTCCTGCAGGAATGAGACCTCTAGGGACAAAGGAAATATCTTTTTATTTTTGTTTTAGAGAGATACTGGTTTTGGACTGTTTACAAACCTGGGAATACATCATGGTATGTTTTATCAGAATTACACATTTTGATGTTTTCTTTCATATTGATGTATTTCAGAACTTCTGCCCCTTTCTTTTTTAACGGTAACTCAAGGACAGGGAATTCTACAAGCACGTTAATCACTATTTCATTCTGTTCCTTAGGTGGCTTTTGCTTCATTTCTTTTCTCTCCTTATATTATCATTGAAGTTCTCTTGAAACTGTTTCTCTTCGGACTGCTTCCTTTCATGAATATGGGTACCATCCTGAAAACAAGTCCTCTAATTCACAGGCACTTTAACTCCTAGATTCCTCTGATCTTAAGAGTGTCTATTCACAAGGCAAAAGGTACAGCTGAAAGGAAAAATCGCCTTAGCATCTTCTAGAGGAAATGGACCACTGAAAGGCCAAAGCAAAGATACTGCATCCCTCAGTAATCCAGCCAAAAGATTAATAGCCAAGATAAAAATAGAAAAATATAATTATTCTAACTTCATTTCCTCTCTTAGAAGACATAAGAGTAGGCAAGACCTTCACAACCTTGATTCCCAGGTTTATATCTTCCTATTAGATTTGCGTGACTTGAAGCACATGGAAGCCTTAGTAGTAAAACTAAGTGAATAATTCATAATGAATAGCTTATTTGATGAGTTACGTAAGCCCATTTTTCTGTTTGTGTGGAAAGTTTTCTACAAGATGACAATTTCTTTCAACTTATGTATTATTCAAATTTACTCAACCATTTTTTGTTTTTTTTAACATGCTGATTTACTGCAAGCAGCTTTCCAGGTACTGAGCAGCAACACTCTTGAAACTGCAACTGGTCCACAAAGACACATGGGAGAATTTGTGTCTCCTGGTTAGCTGAACGTAACCTTCACCCTGAAGAAAAATACTCAGAAAAGAGGCAATGCTCACGCTTTAATTTTCATATTGAGAAGCAACAATGGGTTTGTCTCTTTTCTTTCTGGGTCACAGGAGCATTGTATGATATGTCATTCTTAGTAGGTAAAAGGCCAATGTAAGATTTATTTGCTGTGGGTAGAGTTCAGATTTAAATTTCTCCAGTCACATTCATACAAAGCAATTATCTGTATGTTTACAGACCTACCAGGAAAGGGGGCAGTCAGACCCCTATCAGTTGCTTTTTATTGCTTTTGTATTGGGACCACATGAAAACTGTGTTTTGTTTTTATTTCCCTGAGATTTATTTCAGCTTTGTCAAACAATGTGTCATCTCACCCCAAATCTTCATCTTTTGTGGTACAAGATCTTTGTGTGTTAAGTGATAGTCAGAAAGATTATTAGGATTTGTCAAAACAAAATTCTTTGCAGGATGTGTGATGACAAGATACCCAGAGACTTTTCAGCTGAATATAAGCAATTAAGAGCAGATTTGCACTGGGGTCTGTGATGACACCAGCCATAGTGAAGGGAAATGGAGTGTTGCTAAAGTGGGTTGGCAAACTGAATTAGGGAAGAATATTTGGTAATCTGTAGACCACGTTGAGAGAATAGTGCTGAAATGGGGTTAAACATTATAGTTTTTGTTCACAGTTTATCATTTGAGAGACTTTGTGGGCTTTGGAGACCTAGTTCTTAGAGAGTGCCAAAGTAAGAGTCAAGGGGTTATTAGGAGGTAACATCCTTTAACATGTGGGAGAGATGGGAAATTCTAACAGCAAATCTTAGCAATTTGTTCTCTAAATCTTTCTCTTCTATGTTGCTGAGTGTTCTCACACCGAGTTGTCTATCTGAATATAGTTTTCATTTATGGAAAATGCAGAAATAAGTTGCCTTATACCTGATATATTGTCTAATTTTGCCTGTTTTTCTTTCTTTGCATGGAAGGTGGAAAGTTATGCCCCTAGGAACCTATATACCACCTCACTGGTTCTTAGCTGATGAGACAGATTCTTGTGTGAAAAACACATCTTTTAGCACAGAGATTCTTGGAGCCCATCTTAGTCTGCTCTGCATTTACCTCTGAAGTGAACAAATTTGTACTGCCTCACTAAGGATATATTACTTCAATGAATGTGGGGAAAAATTAGTATTGCTCATTTCTATATGAAACATGTAGAGCTATGAAAGACTTGACAGAAATGGGATGCAATAAGTTAAAGGTGCAGTTTAATAATGTGTCCAACCTGTGTCACAAGAAGTTATTTGGGATTTTACTTGACTTACACCTTCTGATTTTCCTTAGAAAAGGAGTTGTTTCCATAGTAACAGCCACGTTGCATGGTTCTATACTCATGATACCTCTGAGATAGACCAGCATTGCAAAGAAATACACTTCTCAATGTCATATTAAAACCCTGTATTTGTTAATAAGAAAAATCTTATTTTCAGCAAAGTGAAACACTTGTTGGAGGTTTCTATTCTATGATTAATTTGTTTATACTCTCTTTTTTTTGTCCCTCCCCTATTTAATATAGGTGGTGCTTATGTTGCTGTCTGTTAAGATGCCTGACAGCTCCCATTAGAAGCTTTTGTCTTTAACTGCTTACATCATTGCCAAATATTCAGTGTTTTGACTCATACTTTATGTTCAGGTTCTCTGCCTTGTGTGGAGCCCTTTTGGAATATCTCAGAGCTGTGTAATTATTTCTGAGACTTATGTGTGTGGTGGTGTTTTTATTTTAGGTTAATTGTTTGGTGGATTTTTTTTTTTTAAGACTGCAGTATTCCTTCTGGGCAAAACCCTAGTGTAGGATATGCTTTTTGCTGTGTGTCCTTACCCTCTCCTGCCCCCCTACCCCTTGCAAATTTCAGTTCACTACAAATTTCTGTAATATCTGTGTCCATGCTGTCAGTTCATGACTTTTGAATGCTTCTGGGAGATCTTATTAATATGCTACTAATACATACCTGTATTAACTGCATATGTTACAGATAGATACAATACAAGTGTTTATGCACTTAAATAGGTTCCAGTGGTTGTCTGGAGATCTCCAGGTATAGCAATAGTATTCCATTCATGTCAGAGGGGTAAGAGATTAGATACAGATATTAGAGTAATTGGAAAATGAAGACAGGAGATAACTCTAGCTCTTAAGAATTCAACTAGTCAGTGAAGAATCCAAAGCAGTAAGGAGCTCAGTAGTCTGAGCATGTTAATTTGCAACCTGTTCAGAGGCTGCCATGGAGACAGTTAATACCTCAGACATTTCTTAATGAATTTTAGAAACAATGTGCACTTGGTTACCGCAGCTGAATGCTGTATTGTGATTCATTCCTGTCAGAAAGGGTACTGAGGCACTATTTCTGAGTCCAGTGCTGTTCAGTGCAAGCAGCATTACTTCTCTGGTTCCTGCTACAATACACCCAGGAATTTTCTTGTTATGTCTTGGTATTCCAGTAATATAGTTTATTTTGTGAACTTGGGGGTGTTTTTTTTGTATACTGTGAGCTCTGTAGGTATATCTTTATGCTACAAAATAATACACTGTCTGAAGATACCTGAGTTAGCTATGGAGTATTAGAACGGCTGGTTTTGGTGCAGTACTCCATCACTGTTAAGTGGAGTTAATTTGACTGAGCCACAGCACTGCACTAATACAGATCCTGACACCTGAATCCACTCTTCCACTGGCAGCTTGGAATACTGTGTAGTATCATATAGATCTAAGTTATACATAATTTACCAAATTCCTTCTGGATGCACGTTTCTTCTGGCATCTGAAACTGGCAGAAATCTGCCTGCAGAGCCCAACAGAGTCCCTCAGCTGTCCCACCTCCTTTTGTTTTCTGAAGAGAACACAGGTGGGGTTGTAAAGGTCATGTTATTTAGTACAGAAGTGGCAAGTGAACCGTTACCTTCTGCAGCCTCCACTGTGCTTCTTTCATGAATGCTGCTTTGATTTGTCACTGGGGCAGTCTTCACCAGCCACCTCCTCGCATGACTATAGCTTGTGCTTTGTCATTTCACTTCCTAGTGCAGATCTAAAGGGCTTGGTTCACACCAGTGAACTGCTGTTGCTAATCTGTCAGGCAGCAAACAAATCAAATTCGATAATGCAAGCAGGATCCCATTAATTCATGGATCTCTGAAGCACCAAAGACAGCAGAAGGCTTATTTGTAGATGGGCATAGACTATGTTATACTATCACTGTAACGCTTTATTCTGACAAGATGGCAGATTTGAGGTTGTTTCCTTCCTCAGAATTTCGATCTCTCTCTAACTGTAACTGGCATTATTGATCAGGTTGCGTGTAATGGCAAGTTTGCTGTGGGAGATTTTCAGAGTACAGGAGTGGAGACAGCTGAGCACATAAATGTACTTGATCTGAAAGGGAGACATCACTTGTTGTTCTCTCCATTTCTCAGGGAAATGAGTAAAAAACAACAGCACACAGTACCACAGAATCACAGAATATTAGGAGTTGGAAGGGAACTTGAAAAGATCATCTAGTCCAAACCCCTGCCACAGCAGGATTCCCTAGACCAGGTCACACAGAAGCCCATCCAGGCGGGTTTTGAATACCTCCATAGAAGGAGACTCCACAACCTCTCTGGGCAGTCTGCTCCAGTGCTCTGTCACACTCACGGGGAAAAAATTTCTACGTGTATTCACACAGAATCTGCTATGCTTCAGCTTACAGCCATTGCCTCCTGTCCTGTCACTGGGCTTCACTGAGAAGAGCCTGACCCCATCCTCCCAACGCACATCCTTCACATATTTAAAAGCATAGATGATGCCACCCCTTAGCCTCCTCTTCTCCAAGCTAAAGAGACCCAGCTCCCTCAGCCTTTCCTCAAAAGGAAGATGTTCCAGCCCCTTCATCGTCTTGGTGGCTCTGTGCTGGACTCTTTCCAGCAGTTCCCTATCCTTCTTAAACTGAGGGGCCCAGAACTGGACACAATATTCCAGATGCAGCCTCACCAGGGTAAAGAGGAAGAA